>PQWD01007089.1:34632-198493 GCA_019425675.1 Leucinodes orbonalis
TGATAGGTTGAAGAGACACGCGTACCCGGGTAAGAAAGGTCAGTAGTAAAGCACATTAGTACGCACATTTACATCATTATTTGCAGCTATGCACTAGGATTTGCTTTACCATGTTTCATTTCTTGTTGTATTATTTTTTTATTTAATTTCACCTATGGGAAAAGTACAAAATCCATTATGAATACTTCAACTTATTTTGTTACAAAACATTCATTTTATTTAATTAGCGATGAGCTTATTCGATCGGTGTGGGGTTGACAGAGCATCCGAATCTCAATTTAGATAAGACCTCTTAAGTATTAGAATTAGGTTTTACTTTCATCATATATAAACTCATTGTTTCTAAAAATAGTTTCGATTGAAATCGCGGCAAATACAATCGAGCGTTGTTTTAAATGAAAAAGATAATAACCCTATTATTTAGGTGGGAATATACTAATATATTTAACGCCGCATTTCGCATAATTTTTGTTCATCTTAAAGTCACATATTATTATTTCCATATTATATTTACAAGAAAGACTTAAAAGTTGATAATTATCAATATTAGTATCATATAACGATTGCGACGATCAAATAATCATACGCATAACTAATCACTATGCGAATTTGAATAGCCAATCTAGGTATTTTTTCAATATATCTACTGATAAGCGAAATATCTTTATAATACTTATCTTCCAATTTTCCTGTAAACAATGGAATTCTTAAACTTTTAATGAGTTAAAGAAAAATAATCTATAGGTATAAGAGAGAAGAACAACAGAAAATTCTACAAAGTTAATTTTAAACAACAAAAAGAATGTTGCAATATAAAGTGTTCCCCACACCCATTCTTGCCTGACCTTTACAATGGAGTTTATCTATAGCGCATGTACGTATAACGCCACGAATCATCGCAATGATGCAACATTCACAACAATTATTTTGTTCCAGATAAGAGTGACAGTGACAGCGAAGGTCAGTAAACACAACGAGGGACTGTTTTGTCGTATTCTGGTCAATCTTTCATAATACTATATCGTACTAGTTTCAATACTCGGTGTTCCGAACAATAATAGTCAATATTATTGTATATTTAACTGGTTAGGACGATGTTGGTCTCGTATAATATGGACGCGGTCGTAGTATTCCCAATTTCTTTGTTAAAAAAAACCTAAATAGTAAACAAATAAAAAAGACAAGATATATAAAGACGACTGTAAGTGATCGATCATATATTATATTTATTAATTAACATTGGTATTACTCCGACTACGCCCATATTAACGAGTATAACCGAGGGTGATCCAGTATGTTTTTGTAGAATTTTATATTCATTAATTGTAAGTTAATTTAGGTTTAAAAAGAATTTGTATTAACACACTCACTGTTTATTTACAGACCCCACCAAAAATATTTTTATACTGTCACAAAAAAACATAATAAATGAATGTAATTGTAAAACAGTGAATGTGTTGATGTTCTGAGATTATGGTCAACGAACAAATGCTCAAGTATTTTACACCAACACTGCCATATCGGAAAGCAGGGCACAAGGAATTTCTGATATTATATATTACAACATTCCAACGAAAATTTTCTATACGATGTAAAATTTATGAGGAATCTTATATAATGTCTGATAAAATACAAGTTCTCGAGATATTGAAACTAAATCCTACGTTAATCGTATACTATATAAATCACATATAAGTCCTCTTTAGTGCCATATATACTGGCATTCGACCTTGCTAAGCTGTTCATCTTGCCGTTCATGCCGTTATGAAGGCTCTCCTTCATATACGTCTCGTTGTAGAAGTTCGGCATCTCCCAGCCGTCTTCTTCGTCGTCGTAGTAGTGCGCATACGTCGAGTGGTGGGACGGAGCGATAGACTCTGCGTACGGAGTGTGAGCACCGTAGTAGAAGTTTACTTGGGAGCCGTTTTGGTCTATGGCTGGTGTTAATGTCTTCTTTGGTTCCTTCCTCTTTGTTGATCTGGTGGAATAAATATTGATCATTTATTTTCATTACACATTATTTTTAATCTATAAAAATAAATAAAATTTAAGTATTTCCTTGTATCAAATATTAATATGACGCTTATTAAAATTACGTGCAAACGATGTTATATTATAATATATAAAATTGTTCATAAGATGAACGTCCATTCTGGAAGAATATCTTGGACCTTTTAATCATTATCATTCCTGTTATTAGTTGATTTTAATGGGATTTTAATAATTAAATAAATAAAGTTTGATGATGAACACGACTGAATTGATTTTCATCATTCACAATCAACATAGCCATTGGAGCATTGGGCCGTTATCCACTATGCGGGCCCATTCTGAATTGGTATATTAACAACTACCACCCTAAGGTTGACCAGTAACAAAGACTCAACGTGATATCCGAAGCACGGAGGGACAAAGAGTCATGATGATACATTTCGGTCACCCATCCATTATCATAATTCCTGAGATTTTGCGATCGTCAACTGAATACGCTAGCATTAGCACCTAATAATTGAACTTTTTTTTGTTATAATTATGTTATAATTGTACAGGACGGTCTGGATGCTCACCTGATGGTAAGTGATACGCCAGACCATGACAGAATGGCATTAAAGGAGACCAACAACTGATAGACAGTTATTATACTCCATCAATGCCGCACTGCGCCCGTCGCCCGAGACAACAGAGATTTCCTATACCCGGTTATTTCACTAGCTACAGTGCCCTCATCCCGAAACACAAAAGTGCATAACACTCCTGTTTGACGGGATGATATCTGGCACTGCGGTGGTACCTACCTAGACGACTCAGTATCGAGTCTACCACCTAGTAAACTGAACTGGATAAAATGTATACAAACCTGGCGCAAATCATCCATACGAGCAGCACCAAGAATATAATGAAAATAACTCCGCCGGCTACACCGCTGGCTATGTACGCGAACTCGCTCTTGTCCCTGCAATGGCGGCCGGTGAAGGAACCGGTGCATCGGCAAGATGGCTCCCCTCTGGCGTCTTTAACGCACTCGCCTCCGTTGTCGCAGAAATCGTCGCACACGTCTGTGGGAGGTTTTAAAGTCATAAGTGAACGGGACGGTCAGTGCGCTCACCTGATTGTGATACGCCTGACCATGTCAGATGCAGTATCCACAAATATCCACTGAAATTAACACAGCGCCATCTAGCCCCAAGTTAAGCATGAAGCCCGTATTATGGGCACTAAACAACGCATAAATATATTTATACTCGTGTAGGTACTTTTTTTGTAAATACATGCATATTAACATACAAACACCCAGACCAGTAAGTTCCCAAAGTAAAGTCAAACGTTTTGCTGCCAAATAGTGACGTGTTGATATTTTTATATCAGTAGGTAGTTACGGTATTGATTTATTACTCACATTACATAAGGACATGTTCAGTTATGAACACAAATAATATATCAGATTATTCAATTTGTTATCCTTAAAATCAAATAGTTAAGGTTTTTTTAAAAAGTTACTTCTATAGGTATATTGTCTTTTACTAAATCGCGCCATCTAGCGCGTTCCAATTCAAGAGGTAAGCATTCGTGGGTTGACGTGGGGACCACAATAAGGTAGAGTCTACATTGGAATTTATTTTGCTTATTTAACGCAAGATGTAGTTTATATAAATTATTCAAAAATGAAAACGTGAACAATTTATTTTGGCTTGGAAAATATATAAAACTTGTGTGTGGGTGTTGGATATTATCACCTACAATGTCTCACCTAAAATAAACATTTTGAAAAACAAAATCATGCTCAAGTAGTAGTAGGATTTTACTATACTGAAGATTAAGAAGGCTCAGATAGTATAATTTAAATTTTGATAGCCAATTATATTGATAGGTTTTGGATTTGGGCGTTGGTGGCTCAGTGGTAGCCTTCCGATCAGGAGGGCGCAGGTTCAAATATGCCACGTACTCGTACCAAGGTAATTTCGAATTTTCGAAATTATGTACGTTATCTGACGCTCTTACGGTGAAGGAAACAAGTGAGGAAACCCGCGCACACCTGCGAAGAGATTCAAAGGTTGTGCGTGAAGTCGTCTTACCCGCATGAATGTCAGTGGATATTTATTATAAATCTTCATAGGATTGAGCAAGAAAGACTTACCTGTACAAACTTTTCCGGTGCCGTTGAATCCAGGCTTGCATTGACATTTGAACTCGTTCGTCTCCGATATTAAAAGACAGTAGGCGTTCACATCACAGTGCATTTCTGGGCCACTCATCTCACACGGGTTCGTGCAGTCAGATTCAGAGGTCTACAGAAAACAAAATAAAGTTCATTATCATTTCAGACTCATTGGTGTGGACTGCTGCCTTCCTGTCTGGAGGGTGCAGGCTCAAATGCCGCCGCGTACCTTTAGAATTTTGTCTTTAGAAATTACATGAACGTTATTACGGTAAAGGCGCTCTTATGGTGAGGGAAAACGTCATGAGGTAACTTGCACACGCCTACGAATAAATTCAAAGGTTGTGTGTGAAGTAAGCCAATACACACTGGTCCCGCGTGAATGATTATGGCCTATACACCCTTTACGGGTAGGCTCGTGCCCCTTGTTGGGGACGTATAATGAGCTGATGATGATTATGACCTACTGATGATACGTGTGACAGTTATTTCATGGAAGAGTAATGCCATTTATGTAGTTGCAATATCAGAGACTTTTGCTGTCTGTTTTGTTTGCAGAAACAAAGGATCACTTGTCTAGAAAATTCAACAGTCTATAACGTACTACTTCAGGGCACAGGCCTTCCGAAACATCTTGGTTTTGTTACGGCAAAGGACACCACGCCAGTCCAATACGGATAATGTTTTTAAACACTATTGGACATGGCCCACGATGGCCTTTTCAAAATCACCGGGCAAGTTGCGAGCGCAAATGGTTTTCAGCTTTAACCATTTGATCGCCAATGACACCTAAAGGCGTCAGAAACTATAAATTACTACTACTAAACACCTGCGTACGGGTGGGCTCGTGCCTCTCGGTGGGGATGTTTAATGGGCTGACGATGATGATATTAGTATTTGAAAATTAAATAACATATAAATATTCTTTTTTGTACTCACAGCACCGGCTTCTTTAGTGCTAGTATTGATTGGGCATGGTATGCACGTGCTTTGTTGAGCTTCCGATTGGTATGTACCCTTTTTGCACTGCACACACGAGTTCAAGGTCATATTCAGGTAAGATCCTGGAAAAAATAAACAGATTTCATATTAATTTGATGTACAATGTGACAATAAAAATTTAATAAATTATATCTAGTGTATAAGGTAACAATAATAAATTATAGTATTTATACGACGAATTTTTGTTTGACCAGTAGGTACACTGACGTATCTACCTACTCAAAATGTCAAAAGTATAGTCAAGAAAAGTAGCTGTGACATACAGACGGACAGACAGACACGACGAATCTATAACTGTTCCGTTATTTTCCATTTGGTTATGGAATTCTAAAAAGTTTATGCAGAAACAATGAAACGCCTTACCAACGTTGAAAAATTAATCTTGCTAACATTTTTGTGTTGTATGTATAAAGTTCTTTAGCAGTATTATAAATGTGGGCTTTAACCATATTTATTTATTATATCTATTCATTATTAAAGCCTTTCAGAAACAAAGGCAATGGGATGGAACGGTAAAACACAATAAAAGGCTATAATTCTTCATAATTTAGAAGTATTTATTGGTTCGTCCATTGGCTTAATTGGCTTATTGTTAAATGGGTATGACTCCATTTAGCCTGTACAACTGTGAACTCTTTCAATGTGTCTTTTCTTGTCTGTTCCTCAAATTTATACATACGATATTTGCTTATATAAACAATGATGGAAAAGTATAGATTCGTGATATGCTCACAAAACAACTGAATAAAGTGTTCCAAATGCAGCGACAGCACAATACACATATTTCGAATTTCGAATTCATTTACCTAATCAAAATGCCTACAACTGTATTCTCTTTGGCGGTTCGTTTTGAGGTAAGGGCGGCGTATTTACCTTTATATATACAGAATATCATTGTATATAATAAACTAGATGCACATCTCACTCAAAAAGTGTCTGCGGCAAAAGTCTGCCCATCGCGTCATTAGAGAGGAATTTTCATTCATAATCTTGGAATTACATTTTATAATGACGTAGTAATGTAATTAATATAATACTAATAATTTATTAATTATTTCGTAACTCTTTTATAGCAACATATAAGTGGGCTATCTTTATTTGATAAGACAGATATCCCACGTAGTTAGTTATATAACTAACGTAAATAAATAATGTAGCATTAAATCACGTACGTCATACTTAAATATGCATATAGTTTAATAAATTGTTTAATTACTCCTCAATGATATTCTGTATATATAAAGGTAGATACGCATACCCATGCCTCAAAAACGAAGAGAGTACAGTTCGTACTTTTTTGTTTAGGTAAATGTCCGCTCATTCGAAATATGTGTATGTGTGCTGTCACTGCATTCGGAACACTTTTTTCGATTGTTTTGTGAGCATATCACGAATCCATACTTTTTTACATCATTGTTACTCCTTCGACAACACTGGCAAATTTCTGACCCCGATGGGAGTCTTGCAAAGCTCTCATTCTATATTTAGATGATATGATTGTATTCGTAGATTATGACTTACCCGGTCGGCAAACTGGTAACGTGCAGTGGTCAGGTGAGGCGGCCCCCTTTTGTGGCGTTGTGGTGCCGGGCGGGCAGGCGACGCACGCCGCGCCAGAGCCAGCCGACCGCCATGTACCCCTCGGACACTCTTCGCAACCACCTTCGCTGCTCAATTGTTCACCTGCAATCATCGTTACTGTCATGTACTACTGCCTATAACATCACTGCAAGAGGCTCACAGCACAGCTATAGGAAAAGTGCAACTACGATCATAGTGACGGCCTATACGAGTAACTCTCTATAACGTTGTCGAATTTTTCGAAAACGAGACAATCGTTTTTTCTCGGAAGACAACGGATCTCAAAACAGTTCTAGAAGCAATTGGTTTCACGGACGGACGATGTTGTTTCACAGACTAGATAGTTTCGCAACTGTTTCATTCGTTGCACGGACGAGGTCGTACCGCGATGTGAATATAGTTCGCGGACGAAAAATTTAGATCGCGACGTAAATATAGTTTCCGACTAGAACTAATATGAAAAGGTTCTGAAAACGGTTAAATCGGCGCGGAATGTAAAACGGTAAAAAACCTAGTTTCTCCTTGCGACGACCTTTATTTTTATGTACTATCCTTTTTTTAAGCATAGTGCTTTTTATTTAACTTCTAACACGACTACAGCTATGCAGTTTTATAAAAATACAGAGGTGAAAAACTACCCAAGTAACACTTAAATTAAAACCGTCATGACGTGATGGGAGAAATAGGTGTAGATAGATTGAGGTGCCCACACTGTCAACCTTATGCGCGGTATCCCTCAGATAAATTTATCATAAGGGTTGGATGATAAATAAGACAAAAGATTTAACCACAGCTGTTGCAATTTGGAGCTTTGAATAACTTAACCAATCTATCCCATAGAAAGGAGCCACTTTAGAGGCGCATGATCCGGTGATTTGCATATCTTTTATCTAAAAATTTTCGGTTGGAATTCCATCTTATGTTAAGTTTAGTTAGTTACAAAGATATCGCTAGTTCATTGTTTGCCATGGTCACCTTAGCCTTACAATATTAAAGAAGTATTAAAGATTCTCTATGTCACTCAATATATTTTATATACACACTCTTGGTAATAGATGGCCCTTCGTAAATTTCAGTTTGAAATTGCGGTAATTTGTCGTACATATTACAGATATGTACTAACAGGAGTCAATTTCTTAAAATATTTTATTACTTAAACACCTGTGTACATAGATACATCTTAGGTTGGAGTACACCCTAAGATTATTGAGGTATTTGGTAAGGTTAATGTTACGCAAATCTATGGTAAAATATAGACAGCTCATTTTGTATTTTTAGCTAACTAATTATTAAAGAGATTTTTACAAAAAGAAACTACCTAATTCGTAAAAGGTTAAAAATAATTGGATTTTCGACACAAAGGCAGCTTCAATGAAAACTTGTTTTTAAATGAAACATTCTGTACAATGTACGCGTCCTGTTGCCATCTTAGTACCTAAATACGATTTATCAAAGACTTTTTGAAGGAAAACATCGTGAGGAAACCTTCATGCACGCCTGCGAAGAGATTCGAAGGTTGTGTGTGAAGTCGTCCAACACGCACTGGGCCCGCGTGGACGACTAAGGCCTAATCACCCTATACGGGTAGGCTCGTGCCCCTCGGTGGGGACGTCTAATGAGCTGATGATGATGAAGACTTTTTCTTCTGAATGTTAACTGAACATCGTGATGACATTCTGTTTCGACACATACCTGGTGGGCAGTCATCTCTACACTCAGCGGCGGACACCGCTTCAGTAGCACGAGTTGTTTGTCCCCTAGGGCATGAGATGCACGAGAATGCACCTTCGCGTGGTTGGTAAGATCCGTGGCCGCAAGGTCTGCACAGTTCTGATTCCGCGTCGTAGTATTTTCCAGCAGCACATCTCTCTGAAAGTTGTATTTAATTTATAAAGTACAATATTTGGTTTTGTGTGTCGATGTTTTTCTTTTCATTTTTTACACAATTAATTCATAATAAGTATTATCTGAAAAGTTATTTTTATAGCTAGGTAACAATTTTGCAGATATCTGGTAGCAAGGTATAATGACAGAAGGCTGGTAACGTGTGTCGAAGAACCGATGGTCTTTGGAGAAGATGAGTTCTGGATTGGAGACCATTTGTTTGCTAGCGTAGCGTAGGATCCCCCCGCTTGTGTCAAGCAGTGGACTGTGATTTGAAGAGAGGTTACACTTTGAGTACCTACATTTTTAGAAGTCAATTTTGAATATCATGCCTTAAAATTTCAAACGATAAAAAAGGAATTTAGAAAAAGAAATAACCTTTGCAGTCCGCGGCGCTTCTCGCTCCCGATGCTTGTGTGACTCCCGGCTGGCCGGCGATTGGGGGGCAAGTTGTGCATTGCAGCTGACCCGCCTCCGACTGGTAAGTTCCCATGGGACACGGTTTGCACGAGTCACTAGCCACGTCTAGGAAAGTACCCACAGCGCAGGACACTGGAAGTTGGCATATTTTATTTATACATAATTATTGAACTGACTCTATCGAAGCACTTTCTTTCCTTAATGTACCTTAGTCCAATTAAAGATAATTTGAAAGTGCTTTTTCTTTTTATTTACAAAATGATACTTTTACTTCATTAAATTATGCATTTGAAAATTGCTTAAAGAACTTATTAAATTAATGGCGATATCACTTTTTCAGAAGCTCAGATAAGCAAAATTCTGTACACAATAAGATTGTAGCGTATTCAGATATAAAAAATTGTATATTTTTTGTAACCAATTATAATAAAATTTATGTTTTATTACAGTGTGGTACTACTGCGCGTGCCGTTGCTTTATTTGCAAAAATTTTACAGTATCTACAAAGCGCGAATATAATTTTGAGTTGCAACTGCATTTACTACTAACGACTGTGAGTATGGTTTAAAGATAATTATAGCAGAGCGTTAAACCCCGGCTCGTTAAGCCTCTTTTACACTCATAGAAAAAAAAATGTAGAAATAAAATTAGTACGAACCACAATCAGGGGCCATAACGACTTGTCCCATGGGACAGGCGTAGTCCGACACAAGACTTAAGCTTGCAGGATCTGGTACTGTGTTCGGTAGTATATTTCGTACGTCGAATTGTTCGTCTTCCAAAATAAGCTTTTCTAATAGCCTTTGCACCGTTGACCTTTCATTATTACCGCTGTGGATTACTGGGTCGCTGAAAGTTTTAAAAATAACATTATTTATTTAATAATTTTGTCAGAATCAATATAAAATGTTATAATATTTTTTAAATATTATTAAATTTTCACTGGAGTGAAAGCTTACGAATCAAACTTAATTATACAGTATTACTTAGACTAGTTACATTGTTAATCCAAACTAATATTTGACTATGAATAATTTTAATACCCTTGCACAGAACAATAGTGTGATTAACATAGAGAGCGTAGCGAAGAGGCTTTACATAAAATGAATAGTGATAAGTGCTACAGTATGGTACATGCAAACAACTCACTTGACAGACGGAAAAGAGATTTCGACGCTGTACGTATCGCCCGCTTGCCGTCCCTCCCTACTGCTCCGAATCCTAGACGCCAGATAAAATAACATGCATTTGTGTAGGAAGAACATGCTACGAACAAATACAGGTAGTGCGGTACTTTCGCAAAGTTTTACACGGAAGTTTTTACTGTGTTATTGCAACACATGCTTATGGAAAGTGCACTACATATACCATTGAGATAATTGCAAAATTCCTGTGCAGTAACCATATCCCTCTACGAGATAACTGTGTTTACAAAATGTGATACGGAAAAGACGATAGTTTTCTGAATGTTGTGAAAAATTGTGAAGTAATACATGAAATTACTGATACTTACTCTTCTACTGGTATTATTGCGTCTAATACGTATGTATCTTCAGTGCTAGGTACACTCGATGGTGACGAAACTTGTCGAGTTTGTCTCACATTAGCTCTGTGGTCACACTTCACGTTAATGTCCAGTTCCTTGCATTCTCGAGTACCTTTATTTAAAAAGTAAACCGTTATCGATTAAAACAACAAGTAGGTAGTTAAATAATTATCTTCGTATTTTGAATAACTAACCATCGATAGCAAATGAGCAGAAGTTCCAGTCTCTGTTAAGCTGGTTGATGGCAGTGCGGACCTTCTGGCGGAGGACACCTTGTCCGGCATCGTTGCAAAGAACTGAACTTGGGAACAGCATAGAGATTTTGAACACACGCTGAGCAGGAGAAGCCGCTGTAAAAATAAATAAATAAGGTACACTATTGCATCCACAAGACCAAATTTTTTCTACTTTTTATGATATAAGTAAATTTATTGACTACGAGTATGTAAGCCACACCTCTATAATGTAGATGCAAGTGACAATATTGCTAACAGTAATATAAAATATAGAGTATACAACTTACGTGAGCAGGCTGGATAGATTAATGGTAGACTGGGATCAGTGGTAGGTCTCCAAAAGCCTTCAGCCCCACATGTGTAGAATGGTGGTACAGGTTGTGAAACCGAAGACCGTCACGGCACGCAATCTCGCACACCTTGAATTGACCACCCGCTCCCCAATCACGGCAGGATTGGTAGCCACCAAGCGGATCCATTAGTGGAGGGCAGAATTCAGCTGAAGAACAAATATAATTTCTTAGTGACTATAAAAATTACAGACAAAGAAATATATATTCCGTAAGAAATACGCTCGATGTTGACGTTTCGAAACAATTTCCAATCACAAGATGTTTTTCAACGCTTAAATTAATAAATATAGAGGTCTGTCTCCTCATGAAAAGTGGCGATATAAAAAAGTTTTTGACTGGTTAGTCTAACATAATTTTATATTTAACTATATTATACTTTGCCAATGTGTACATTCTGCAATATATCTTAATAGATAAAGAAAAATATTCGTTAATAAGTATACAAGCAAGACTCACCAAGAACTGTGACTTTGAATGTGCAAGTGGCGGTGTTTCCGGCTGCATCGTATGCAACATACGCTATGTCGTATGTGCCCCAAGCTAAATTCTGACCAGGCTTGTGTCCGGAGTTCTCGACTATTTTTGCAACTCCAATATTGTCACTGAACACTGGTGCATCCCAGTTGACAACAGAGGATCCATTCTTTGCGATGACCCATAAGTCTCCAGGGCAGCGATCAGCACGTGGTGGTTCCTTGTCTACTTGGAGCTGTTGACATTTAGCGCCAACATATCCGTTAGCGCAAACTCTTTGGCCACAGTGCGATGGTACGATTCTTTCCACTCCTCCAGTAATATCGTCGTAGCCAGCCCAAGTCAAAGCAAGACCATTATAAAGAACAGGCTCAGTTCTACAGTCCCGAACTTGCTTTTGGATTTCATTTGTTACGTCTAATGCACGATTCCATATTTGTACTTTGGTCAAATGTCCTTGGAAGCCTGCTTCGGAATATGCTTTAGGATTGTCCGATTGGGGTTTACCTAATGTTACCCATAAGCTGAAAATAAATGATCATGTAAATTGGGCGGTACCTAAAATGGAAACTTATAAGAACCCAAATATCATCAAATAATTAATTTTGTTACTAAGATTTTTATGTTGAATTTATTTCTTTGGTTTATTAAATTAAATGATTTAGTTTTATTAATAAAAAAAAAATAAAAAAAAATCATCTTATTGAAGGGTTATTGAACAATGCTTTTAATTTAGATGCACTTTACACTTCGTGTTGTTTTATTCAGTGCAGGACGCCATTTTTGTATTAATGGGATATTAGTAAGGTAATTCAAAGGGATAATTTTATCTTATCCTAAAGGTTTCATAAAACTTTTATTATTTTTTATATGAGACCTATATTTCATTTTTACATTTTTGGAATGTTCATAAANCTAAGCTATCATGTTCTTTAGAATAATTGAATACATGAAAAAGTTAATGTTTCAACGATACTCACTATTGTGGTAGTGTTTTACCGCTGCCATAGCCTTCTAACTTGCTGGCGATCAGACCTTCAGTAATTAGAGTCAGTTCACCACCGTTGCTCCCGTCCCACACTAACGCAACGTGATGCCATTGGCCATCATTGACTGTCGCAAATTCACCGAAGCTAAGATATACATCTTGTAATTCAGGGAATAGGGATACTTGTACTCCGTTAGAATGCGCTTGAATCACTGATCTTCTATTCAGAGCTATATGGGAGTTGCTGTAAATAAATCAAAGAAGCTTTTACATCGGTATGAAGATTTGAGCTTGTCATGAAAATTTATTGGTTTGATATGAAAAAGAAATATATGAATTTGATTTGATTTAAAGTACATATAACGCGATATTATTTATTTGATACACAAAACAGCATTTCATTAAATACAATTTAAACATCGAATATGGTTTTAAGGTTTCTGCGAGTATTGTAACACCACATGCATGTGTAAACGGCTCGCTTATCCAAACTCGTATTATACATAATAAAATAAAAGAAAATTGTGTTAAGCTAAGTTAATAAAGAAGACATAACTGCTAACAGATTGACAATATACATTAATAAATTTAATACAATTTAATTTATAATTCTAATCATAGAGCTCTTCCATTTGGTGAAAGTCGCATTGCAATTGCAATATTCAATATGACAGAAAAATCATAATGGTTGAGTTTATATAAGATTGTTGTTTTATTTGTCCGCCTACCTGACACTGTAAGCGGTGAAGAAAACGCCCCCCTCATCTTGTTGTGTGTACTGAACCCACATAGCAATAGTGAGGCTATCCGTAGATCCTGTATCAAATGGCACCACTTGAGCGGCGCTCGAACGTAGAGGGTCGCTGAAGTAGAGGTCATAGTCGACACTTATTGCTGGAAGGATATTTTTGTTACGATATATTGAATGATCACTTTATTTAGGTACATTGGAAAAGCGAAATAAATATATTTTTCCATTTGATCCTTAGAATTGTTTGATCAGAACGGATTCATAGGATATCTATTTTTGGCATTTAGAGAGGTATGCAGTAGGTAATAGCTATACCTATGTATATATCCACAGATATAACTATATTTTGTATATAAAGATTTAAGCACGTAGTATTTAAAAGGCATGATATATATCTTACTTTTTCGACAGTCATCGCCGGTTAGATTAAATGGGCATTGGCAGTAGAATCGGCCCGGCAGATCGATACATGTGGCAGAAGGTGGGCATGAGTTCTCCTTGCAATCAACGATGTCTTCATCACAATTCTTTCCGGTAAAACCAGGGGCACAAATACATGTATAATCATGGCCTTCGTCGATACAAGTCGCTCCATTCTGGCAAAGGCCGGCTTCACACGCGTCGAATTCGTATTGACATCCGATACCCATGTAGTCTTGAGAACATGTGCAGTTTAGTCCGGATCCGAAATCTTGGCATTTGCCACCGTGCATGCAAGGACTGCCAATGCATCTTTCAGGCGCGGTTTCACATTGTTTCCCGTCTGTTCCGCTGGGGCATCTGTGTGTACAATAAGATAGCATATATGTGTCAGTTAAATATATCTATTATTATTTAATAAATTTGCATTACCGAGTGATAGGCTAACTGATAAACAAAGCACAGCCGAAACTACCGATTTAGAAGGTGATATGAAAGCTAGATAAGAAAGGATTTTCTTTGTTCCTCAACATAGTAATCTTGACCTAAAAGATATTAAATACATATAAAAATACATATAAGCCACTTACACGCAGAAGAAATCTTGGAACAGATCAATACATTTTGCATTGTTTTGGCAGGGTAGGTTCATACAATTTCCAATGTCTCTCTCGCAGCGCTTACCAGTCCAGCCCGGATTGCAAGTACACTTGTATCCCCGATTTCATCTTTACAAGTAGCACCGTTAAAGCAAGGATCCGATGCACAGTCATCAATGTTGGTTTCACACATCTCCCCAGTGAATCCTTCTCTGCAGACACACTGATACTTGTTGTCAAGATCAATACAACGATCTGTTCCGATTGGATTGCATGGTTCGTTCAAGCACTCATCGACAGCACTTTCACATTGCAGACCAATGAAACCCGGTCGACATTTGCAAATAAATCCATCGATTTGGTCAACACACGTGGCACCATTTTGGCAAGGTTCTGAAGCGCAATCATCAATAGTGTGTTGACACCTTTTACCTGTATACCCGGCTTCACAGATGCAATTGAAATCGTCAATGCCATCAATGCACTGACCCCCGTTTTCACAAGGAGATATTACACATTCGTTGATGTTGATATCGCAAGATGGTCCTGTCCAACCCGGATCACAAATACATTGATGTGAAAATAGTTTATCGACACAGACACCATGTTTGCATGGTTCATTATAACATAAGTCAATCTTTTCGTGGCACCGTTTTCCAGAGAATCCAGGTGGACAAGCGCAGCTGAAATCATTAACTAAATCGGTGCAAGGAGCGCCGAGTAGGCAAGGCTTTTCAATACAGTCGTCGGTGTTTATTTCACAAAGCTGGCCTTCCCATCCTGGTAAGCATTCACATTTGAATCTACCCTGTTGAAGAGCGGTACAAGTAGCGCCATTGGAACATGGATTTCCGTTAGCTGTACACGGATCAACCTGTGAAGCAAAGTTTTATTGAAAATACAATACTTAATATATCGTTATTAAAACAAATATATTGGGTTAAATTTAAGTTCTTACCGTAATATCACAATCGACACCAGTGTAGCCAGACCTACACAAGCAGGTGTAGTTATTAAACCCAGGTTCGTCTTTGCACATAGCTCGCTCTGGGCAGGTATCGTTTCTACATTCAGATCTCTCTCTTGACAGTTGATTCCACCATATCCCGTCGGGCAAGAACATCTGTAGCCTTGAGGAAGATCGGTACAGGTACCACCATTATAACAAGGTTGACTCGCACACTCATCAATGTCGATTTCACATCTACGTCCGGAGAAACCAGCTGGACAGTAGCATTGCACGCCATGTCCCTTAGGTACGCAAAGACCTCCATGCTGACAAGCGCTGTTGGAGCATTCTACTGCAATACATTCCTCTAAACCTATGGCGCCTGTGCCCACTGTTTTCATGTTAGTGGGACATTCGTTACAAAGAGTTTGACCGGCAATATTTTGGTAGAAGTTTCGTGGGCATTGTGAGCACGGAGCCAGGCCAGTGGGTGAGTACGTTCCAGGAGCACATTTAGCTCTACACCTGTCTCGGCCAGGCGCGGCAGGTTGATAAGTAAATGTATTTACTGGACAAGCTTGGCAATCTTTAAATCCACGACGGGTGGTTCCCCAGTGTAACTGTTTCGCGGACATTCCAAACAGGGCACTAAACCAGTAGGTGAGAAAGTACCATAACCACAAACAGGCACGCAATCAGTTATATCTTTAGAGCCTTCTTCTCTGGTGAAAGTGCCTTGAGGGCATTTAAGACATGAGCCTTGTCTAGCCTGGTTTTGGAAATAACCTCGCGGACACATTGTACAAGTCTTTTGCTTTTCTTCAGCGAAGGTACCAGCTGGACAGTGAACTAAAATGAGAAAAATATAAGACAAATGTGTAAAAAAAATACTTCAATTATTTTTAAAATATTTGTCATCACATTATGACATACAAATGTATTTAATATATAATTTAGTGTTATTTTGATTGCGTCGCTTAGTAGAAATACTTACGGCATCTCGGCACATCGTTCGTATCCATGTTAAGTACTTCGCCGACGCTGCAAGTGAAGCCCCTTGAAATTGAGCTCCTAATAGCTCTCAGGGGAGGACATTGATTTCCAATTGACGATACATTAAGTACGGGCTCAATAAGCGCACTGGCGTGGGGGACAGATAAGTCAAATATTAAATTAAGCGTGGAACCGCAAAGGTCGTACACTTGTGTCTGTCTTATGTCTGGCGTAATAGCAAGTACGAAATCCATTTTGACGACATTTTCGTCAAGAAGTGTTGGCATCGCTTTGACGAATGTAACGTTAACGTTTACGTTAACAGCGGAACAACGCTGAGATAGCCTTTCATTAAGGATGTTGTCGTACTGCGCAAGCAAATCTTTGTATTGAGGAAGGCAGGCATTGGAGACAGCACCAAGAGCACGGTACTGCACACTCGATACGACATGGTATGCTGCTTGTTGTGTATCTAAAACAGATATACAGTAAGTATTAACGTACATAGATTCTGGTGTTTTAAGATATTGGATAACAACTTTATTAAAATTTACAATAAAGACTGTACTAACTTTCTGAAACACAATCTGGCACAACAGCAGTAGGTACCCATTGCCGTTTGGTTTCACATATGAAAGTCTTCACAGGTTCGCCGTCTGTGAATCTGAATCCTGGGCTGCACGTGGCAATACATTGTATTCCTCTATCTCCTGGCAGACAATTAAGAGCACCATGTGCAGGCGGCATCAATTCCCAGTCAACGCATGGTGTTGCTTGCACCGACACCTATAAAGTGACGATAAATTTATTCATCAGACAAAGGCCACACTTAAATGTAAGCTGCTCTTAAAACGAAACGTCAACTTACTTGGAAATTACACTGTGCTTTATTTCCATATTTATCAGAGGCAATAACTGTGACATTTTCATATCCACGTATGGGTATAACTGCTCGCTCTGGTATAAACTTAAGGAACACCTCTCCTGAAGCATCTGTTGCATTGATTCGCCTTCTGGTGTCATTGAAGTTTACCGCGTAACTGTCTTGTTTGTCGACTAGTTCGATGACGTAACTTTGTGGGCAGCTTAGTTTTGGTGGAGTATAATCGGGTACTGTGATGTTGACTTCACAAATAGCCACGTTACCATCAAAATCAAAAGCTACATAGCGCACTACCATGTTATGGAATACTTGAAGCGGAGTTCGGAAGTGTTGTGGAGTGACTTCTAAACGCGCAATTGTGCCAGAATTATCAGTGGCCGTAGGCTCTGTGAAATTAACAGGCAGAAGACCGCCGTTGATATCTGTTTTAACAACTATTGGTTGCTGTGGACAGTTTTGGAAAACAGGTGGCTCGTTATCTGGAAAAATATATACCCCGTAAGTAAATCAAATATTTACAAAACAATTATATTAAAGATAAAGTATGTTTCTTACCAACGCAAGGAGAATATCCGTAGTCATAGCCTAATAGAGGTGCGGCAGCAGGTTCGTCACAACCCATTAATTCAAATTTCAGGCAAGCGTTGTCCATGAAGCTTACAATACCCAATATAACAAATCTAGCTGAAACGTATTTAGGTAGAGTAATCATTGCCAACTCTCCATAATTTCCAGGATCTCTCATAGTTAAATTGAAGTTAGGATAGTAGATAACATAATTTGCGCTTTCATTTGTCTTGTAGAACAGTCTTATTTCCGTAGGCCTTCCAACTATGTCAGAGGTTACAACGCCTTTAACCAATATTGCTTTTACTCTGTGTACCTTTCCTAGGTCAACGCTGACATATGTGAAAGCTTCTTGCTTACCACACCAACCAGTTACTGAGTTAAGTCGAATATTTCTAGCTTCGTAATTAGGTCGTTCAGAAGTTGCGTTAATTGCAGAATCAGGAATTCTACCCGAAGCAAGACCCAGCGGTTTAATAACTTTACATTCAGGTTCTCTTATACAAGTGATAGGTCTGGGGTTAATCAGAATAAAGCCAGGTCTTGAGCATCCGAACAGAACCTCGGAGTTATGTTCGTAGCTCCGTGCTATTTGGTACCCATCAGCTGGTCTACCTGGATCTTCGCACACTGGACCTTCGCATCTTAAATCTCCAAAGTCCCAAATGCCGTTCGCTTGACATCTAACTATGTTATCGTGTTTGCTTGATTGTCCTGCCATCTTGAAAGTATTTTGGCAGCCAAAGAAGAACGAGCTTTGGTATTTGGTGTCAACAAGTGGACTGTAAACAAAACCAGGTGTGGGCATGGGAACCCCGCAGTCTTTCCTCGGGCATTGCGGTTGAGCTCCGGAGAGCCAGTAATCTGGAAGGTTCTTTGAAAATAAAAGAGAATTATTATTATTTTAAATTTATACAATAAGTACATACAATCTTGAATACAATCTAAATAAAAGTTATTTACTTACTGGTTTAGGATCGTATACACACTGTCTGAAACTTGATGTCAACGTGTTTCTCAGTTGTCTTCCTGGTGAGGTACATGTTATGGTCACATTGTCCCTGTACGGCACAAGTACGCTCTCGGGATCATCCCTTATAACCTGGAGTCCGTCATTTTTGTCATCGGATAAAGTCACACACCGTGCATCTACGAGAAACAAAAACGTGAGAACAATTGTTCAATATTGTAGTAGTACCTACCTACTTACTTATAGGACGCTTAGAATATTTAACACTTACATTGACATTCAGGGGCTGTTCCATTCCATGTTCCGCTTGAAGTGCATAGCAACGATGAGAAACCAGACATGACATATCCAAAGTCACACTGAAATTCTACAATATCTCCAAAGTGGAAGGTTTTCTTCGTTGATAGAAGTTTGCCATTTTCCGGCGATAGAAGTGGAGGACACATAACAGGTACACAAGATTTATTCCTTTGGTATATATCACCGTCTCTTTCACCGGTTTCCGATATTTCAATAGCAAATCCAGCTGTGCCGTTACTCGAGTAAAGTTCGTAACCCAGATTACAAGAACACGAGAAGTTTCCAGGCCTGTAAGAATAATTAATGTCACAATGAAATAATTGATTTAAAATTGATAATAAGCATAGCTTGAATAAAGTAACTTACGTATTAATACACTTCTGTTCACAACCACCATTATTTTCTGCACATTCGTTGATATCAGTACAGTCTAGTCGTGCACATCCCATGACTTCCAGCTTAAGACATGGCGCTCCGACATAGTCTTGTATCTTAAACTTTACGTATTGTGCTTCAATTGGAACTGGCAAGTTCAAAACGGATAAAGTTGGTTCCAAAATACGGAATTCAACAGCAGTGCCGTCAGGATTTGTATAATCTTTAAAGACATCGGTCAAATCGTTTGTATATTGAATTCTTATAGCTGAAGTGAACGCGATGTTACCATCTGCTCTCATCACACTCATTGTTCTGAAACCTCTTATAATAGTAGGTGCCCTTAAATCCACCTGGATCCAGTTGGCTCCAGCTTCTAAGTTGTTACCACACCAGCCGCCTCCATTGTTTAATCGGACCATCTGTAATAAAAATAAAATAGAAGTTACAAACAACTGACTTGAAGGGTTATAATTATGTGTCTTCTTTCGAAAATCTAATTAGTTGTCTTAGTTGTGTTTAAAAAACTAAAAATTACTGTCTTTTTCTTAACGATAAGTAAATAAGACTTGTTTTGACCTACAAACTAGGAAATATTATTATTTTATTAGTAAAAATACATACTCCTTTGTAATATCCAGATTCCGGGGCTGAAGTTATAATGGATTCATCGGGAATTGCTCCATTGATGAGTCCCAGGTCACCAACTGGCCGGCAATCCAAGCTAGGAGCAAACCCGGGCCGACAAGGACAGAAGAAACCGCCTTGAGTGTTCTTGCAGTCAGTTGATACGCTATCGCATTGGCTACTGATACATTCATTGATATCGTCACACGTTGGTGCTGCATCGAAATCTTGGTTTGGACCGCATTTTAGTACGCTAGGTCCATTGAGTCTGTATCCTGCCACATGTTAAAAAAACATTATAGATTTCCATTAATCTTTCCTGTTATCTGTCTTTATTTTTTATGCATAAAATAGTATCAAAATTTTAGTTTTCAATAAGTTTTAGAATTGTTAAATATTTTAGAATGTTTCTAAAAACCAGATTTGAAGCTAATAACTAAAATCAAAGATCAATAACATGCGCGATTCATGAGTCGGGTTACATCATTTACAAACCTTTAAAGCACTGCACACGCGCTTCATCACCAAACATGTATATTCTAGTCTGATCGACAATAAATCCATTTTTGATTTCGGGAAACTTGGGGCAAAGAGCCTTTGAGCACGATGGCACATCACCCGACCATGTTCCGTTGCTCATACACAGAAGCACAGGTTGACCTGATCTTACGTATCCCGGTTCGCATTCGTATCTCACAATGGTACCGTAACTGCGTCCGCCACCGTTCAGAATGGTGACATTCGCGTGTGGTACATCGGGTAGAGCAACACATTGAGATGCTGGAAATATAAAATATAATTATTTGAAAACACTGAAAAACGAAAACATATAGTCTGAATATCATGAAACCATAATTGAGTATGATAAGTAAAAACAAAAATAGAAAAAGGGGAATTTCCAATGATCTCTGAGAATATTTATTTCGACGTACTAAATAGTCGCTTACTTTTACTGTACTGAAAACTATTCACTTCTATACTATTTTTTAAGAAGGTTTTGATGCCACTCATCTTCTATTGACTATCAATGAATGTGATATCAGTTAAGAAATCTTAAAAGATATCTTTTAAAATAAATACACTTACCGAGACAAGTAGGTGTTCTTTCCCATCTTCCATCGGATAGGCATGAAATTCTTTCTATTGGCTGCCCTGTCGGAAAAGCAAATCCAGCATAACATTGATAAGTGGCTACACCTCGATAAGTAACATTAGTTGATCCGATTGAGAATCCGTTGTCGATTTGTGGTACGGGGCCGCAATAAACTTCTGCAAAGGAAAGATAGAAGGTATTATTTGAAACGAGGTAAGGAACTATCATTGTAATGTTAATGTTACCATTAGATATGATTATTTCATAGTGATACAACCCATTTAGTAGATTTAAACAAAATTAAAATTACCTTGACAACTTGGTATATATGTGGTTGACCATTTTCCACCATCGAGACATTGGGTTGTGATTCTAGATTTTCCAGTTGCAAACTCTTGGCCAATAGGACATGTGAATGTAATGATTGTACCAAATGATGTATCTCTATTGGAAGCCAAAGCCCCGATTCCGGATTTTAGTACTGGACAATCTGAAAATATCAATTTGTAATATATATTTGTTTTTATATGAGATATTTCTCAGTATACTGAATAAGAGTAAGTATAAGAGTGATAGTATAAGAGCGTCGGTGGCTCAGTGGTGTGGACTGTCGCGACAGGGAGGGCTGAGTTCAAATCCCGACACGTACCAATGTATTTTCGAATTTTCGAAAAAATATATGTACATTATCCGACGCTCTTACGGTGAAGGAAAACATCGTGAGGAAACCTTCATGCACGCCTGCGAAGAGATTCGAAGGTTGTGTGTGAAGTCGTCCAATCCGCACTGGCCCGCGTGGACGACTAACCTAATCACCCTAACGGGTAGCTCGTGCCCCTCGGTGGGGACGTTTAATGAGATGATGATGATTTCTCAGTATCTTGTTTCGTCAACTTTATTACCTGACGAGAAAGTTGCTTTCCATCCTTCTCCGTTGTGTAGGGCATCAGATAAAAAGCGTATTAACATTTCGCCATAGAAGCTGTTAATGTGATTCTTGGTTTACTATGAAACCGTTGTCCGAATGCAGTCTTAAACATTCGTACTAGCCCATCGAAACTTGTACGACATCTGATGAGTGAATATTAAAGCTGTCAAATTTCAGTGACAAAGGCCTCCATTAGGGTTTTAATTCTATATAAACACTCCTGGTTATTGGGTAGTTAGCTAAGCCGTAAGCAGGCGATGTAAATGTTCCATTTGATGCTATAACAGTTGCTCTACATCCCTGAGAGTATCTCATATTAAAGCTTTCTTGGAATCTCGAGGCTAGTTCTAAAGTACATGTACAAATGGTTGTTGTTGAAATTACTACTTTCTGATTGTCTTCACCAGGACCAGTTAATGCGCTAGCACCGGACTGGATGGAGTGTTCCATCTTTAATAACATGTAATCTCGATTCATGCCTAATTCTAGATCTTCGATTTCCAATGAAATAATCCGACAGGCTGAGCTTCGATAATGTACATGCATTCCAAACACCAGGATACCAGTTGGATACCAGGTGATGTAAGTACTTGGCCTTGAGGTGTCGCTCTTAAAAATACCGCCACAATTTGATGATTCAGTTTTCCACGATGCTCTGAAACCCTTTCTTTCAACTGATCCATCGTACTGAATTTGATTATCATAAAGTTAGAGCGGAAACGAATAGTTTATTCGAAATATCTTGTTTGCCTGATAATGTTGCTAGATTGACGGATTTGTCTTCGGTTCTGCCACCGACCAGAATTTGAACAGTGTCAAAAGACTTTTCAGTTTCAAAATCTTGGAAGTAGAACAATGTTTTGGCTTGTGGGCTTCGAGTGTCCACTTGCAATCGCTGAAAGGTGGGTATTTATGTGGGTAGTTGGGACTTTCGACGACGTCGCCACTGCTGGCCATGTAGAAGTGACATTCTGAGGCACAGTCCATTTCATCGGACGCATCCCCATCATCTTGCTTGTCACATTAAGGCTGCGTTAATGCATTTTTCCATTTGAACAATGAAGGTTCTAAAAGAAAAGCGAATTAAAGGTATTGTTCGAAGCTACAATTTCCGTAACAAGCAATTGTTTAATCAACAATGGTTCCTGATATTATCACTTACCAGATGGAAGGCTTTGGCTTTACACATGAAGGGCAGTAATCGTTCGCATGTCGTAAGTTCCCATGACTGACTGTCTGACGTAATGTGTACATCCACGCATTCACCTTCTTTGGGATTAGGTTGTCGTAGATCCCAGAAACCTGCATACTGCGACACTAATGCTCCAGCAGTGGATTCCAGTGTGTTTGTTCTGAGGTCATCGACGGTAGCAAGTCCCAGCCAATAGTTATTATTGCTGACACTACTTGGAACCATACTGGCAGTCATATTGTTCTCTGAGTAACTATCTACTATCATCAATTCGCTGCCGTATCTATAAACAAATTGTTGTTAGATTTTCCTTAACACGATGTACAGTCAATAAAATTATACTAATGAATATTTGTAAACATTACCTCCGACATAACTCAGCGGCTTTTTCCCATGAATGCCTTATATTGAAGAATTTGTAACAGTGCAACCCTTTGAGCTCCCACCCTAAAACAAAAATAGAAAAAAATAATTAAGTCAGCGTTAATTCATTATCGTCAGTTAATTAACTGGTATACCTAATGTCATTGCGTTCTTTTCAGGGAAATGGAATGAAAGAATTTGTTCAACAAGTTCGTGACCTCAGATTCAGTGCCGAGTTGAGTGAATCAATAATTTGAAAATTTGTTTCAACATAGTGTAAGTACCAAGGACTCCGTCCTTTGTATGATAAAAAATACCATTTGAGTGCCGTATATTCAACAGATACGCAATAGATTCTTTAACGTATCTCCTGAGTTCTAGTATTTTTAATGTTCAAACGCAGTGACGTAGCACATCAAAAAGATTCATACCTTTACATTAGTAAATCTTAAATTGATTGCATTACCTTTGCATCGAGCTATCACAATTGTTTTACAACTGGTAAAAGTTATTTACCTAACATAAACTATTTTGACGTATTTTCCAATAACGTGTGTACAATACGTGTTAGAGTATTAGTTCAGCAAACAATTTAGCTTTCACTAACTTCTAAAACACCGTAAAGATTTCCAGTTCTATTGAGACGCAAGGTATGCTAGTAAAGAAAAAAAGAAAAAGATATGGATATTTAAATAAAATCTTAATCAGACAGAGCGTCTGAGTATTTTTTTAACTGTCTTTGTGCCTGTATTCACAATTGGATATCCCAGTACTATTAACATACCATTATAAGCAAGTGATAATCAGGTATTTCTATAGGTTGTGTGTCGTTTAAAATCAAGACGCAATGGTTTAAAATTGTATGCCAACCTTATAAACTTTTTATTTGTAACGTTTCTTCTTTTCCTTAGTTTAAAGGGATGAATAACTTTTTTGGCGGCCTGTTTACTTTTTGGCAGGATGTACCAGATAGTGGCTGGTTTCCCATAACTTGATTATTTGAACCCGGTACATAAATACACAGTTAGTTATTATTAATCTAAGCATACACGAAAAGAGATTACATTCCATTAAATCTCTATAAATATTGTACATTTAAAACCATTTTGTCGCGTTCTAATTTTAGGTGACAATGTAAGAACAGGCGATAATGGCGGATAATCCAATTGATATAATTAAATCCACTTTGGTGATGTGAAAAGGAACGCAATCTCGACCAAAACTATGTACTTGCTGTTAAAACGGTTTGATAATACAGCCTCAGGATTAAAGGTACATCAACTGGTGTCGGCAACTATCGTTCAGATTAGGTGAGTGTAAGCTCTCCATTCGCACTTAGAATAATACACTGAGAGTTTTGTATCCAATGACCATAAAGCGATGGCGGACGTTAAACAATGTCACTGAGTGAAATTCTTTGATAGTCCTTGCTTTGTATTGGGCACTCATAGTCGTCACTATTTGATTTGCAATTTGAATAATTTCTTTAATAACAATTGATGACGTGTCACCCTAGCCAAAAGCCTAGCCTAAGATATTTCGTACATGTCAATTCATTTTGGTACGAGCTGTATGGTCGAAGTAGCTTCTAGTTTGAAATTGGCCACGAGTCTTTTGAATGTCATATAATGTGCTCTGTGAGCCTTTACGCATTATTTTGATTAAATGAAAAATCCCTACGTTTATTTTGAATAAACTAGGTGATACTAGGGCGTCGGTGGCTCAGTGGTGTGAACTGTCGCCTTTCTACCGGGAGGGCTGAGGTTCAAATCCCGACACGTACCAATGTATTTTCGAATTTTCGAAAAATATATGTACGTTATCCGACGCTCTTACGGTGAAGGAAAACATCGTGAGGAAACCTTCATGCACGCCTGCGAAGAGATTCGAAGGTTGTGTGTGAAGTCGTCCAATCCGCATTGGGCCCGCGTGGACGACTAAAGCCTAATCACCCTATACGGGTAGGCTCTGCCCTCGGTGGGGACGTTTAATGAGCTGATGATGATGATGATTGAGGTGATACTAGATTACCTATGATTTCAGAGAATTACCTATAACAAATACGAATTTGATAGGATATATTGCCCTTTGAATATATAACAGAAAGCAACATCAGTAACAATTCTTATCGAATCGACCACTCCCCACGTAGACACATGCTTAATTACTGGTGGAAGGAAGCTAAAAACAATCAAGTGGCTGCAAATAGAGCGTGATCGCATGATCGTGAAGCGCGCGATGTTTTCACAGCGGAGCGGTCCCGTCGTAATGCAACATTTGACCGACTTATGTTATATTACACATGCTGAATATATTACGAATTTTTGAATACGTTTTCTTACTTTTTTTTCATTTCATTAATAATAGCACATATTAATAAAATAATCTTATTATTTTGTATCATTAAATTTACGGGTAGGCCAGTTCGCTCCGCTGATGGCAAGTGAAACGCCTGACAAAGACAGAAGCAATGTTAGACTGGGAAATATATCTACTACTTGGATCGATTTCGGTTTGCATTGTGGAAATAAAATCACATATTATCTGAAATACTGATATAAATACACGAGTATAATTTTAAAGACACTGAATACGCATACGTTCTAACATGTGAAAACATTTTACTGTAATTGAGAGGGCTTTTATCATTATGAAGCGTTATAGCGATGTCATAAAAGTATTACGAGTAATGTTGAATAATATAATGATTACCATAAATTATGAAACCTCTATAATTAAGCTTATGCCGAATCTTTGAAGTCTATGAACTTTTAAAACTTTTTTTTACAAATTCATAGACTTCAAAGATTCGCCATAATCTTAATTAGGTACTTGACCTATTAGTTTAATACAGACAGCGCCTTCTATTTTACTCCTTTATTTTTATTTAAAATGTTAGATTTTTGTTTGATATCTAGATCGATTGATTAATTCAGTTGTTGGTAGGTAACTATTAGGAGAGGAGAGGAAATATCTGAAGATGTAAAGTCACGGTATTCAGTAATAAATGCTGCTCTAACCTTTCAACCTGAGGGTGAGCCGTGAGCTGGACCTTATTCGTTCTCTCCGTTACATACAAAGGTAAACAAAGTTTACTTGCACAACTGATTTATGTTATGCAATCCTACGTGTGTTTGAACTTTGAGATTTATTTTACTACAAACATCAACTATTGCAAAAGTATTTTCGCGGAGCATTACAGATGATACGCCTTCAATGGCATCGTACAAACCTTTTAACTGACGTAAGTTGAACTGAAGCGAACGATTTTAAAATATATCTTTGAAAGGTTGTTTTAAAAGATTTTGAAGCTACTGAATACGGTGCCAACTTCAGAGTTTGAAACGTATTCGCAATGGTGAATGTTCATTGAATGAATTGCAGTATTCCCACGTCCACAGTCACTGAAGGGTGACATAACTGAAGCATCTACTACTGTATCAGGTTCGAATGTTTCGTGCTGTCAGTCGAATGCATTATGTTTCCTCCCAGGTTCGCACTAGTGAAGGGTAATCAATGTGAATCTGTTATTGAATTACGAGATTCAGCATTGGTCGTCTGTCTTAGTCAGCCCTATTGTAGTTCAGTTTGGTTCCGATTTTGTGGAAGTTATAGCTTGTTATATTATAACAAACTCTATGTACAGGTTTCAGGACGAGCACACTAAAGTATTGTCAAGAAAGGCAGGCTGTTATTTCAATTAAAATACCTCCATTGGGTGGTAGATAATAAAGACAATGATAGTACCTATTATTTGTTTGTTGATAATTTGATGTTTAGTACTTTGTTACATGTGTCCGCATATCTGTTGAAACTAGGTTGGAGGCCCGAAACTAAGTCGATTCATCGCAGTGCCAGAAAGAGTACTCAACAACATGACAGTTTTGACAGAAATAATGTTTTTGTCCACACTCGGACCCTCCCCAAAAAATGATGTGTCTACTGGTATCAACAGTTAATAATTTCATTTTTTCAATTTTTAGGTATTGTTCCAGGTGATCGAACTGGCAGTTCTGTTCATTTTATAATAAAAAAGAAAATGTAAAATCTCAGTTTTTCGTTCATCAAACGGAACGTATTGTCGAGTTCGTATTTTACCTAAGTGACCCCACCGCGACGTGTGATTTCATTGAACGTGTGCCCTTATTGATACCTACATATACTGCGGATATTTTCCAAGGTAACACGTTAGTGCTTTGATGTACATGCATACCATTAAAAATTATAGCTGACTGTTGTGAGTCACGTTCGTGCTATGTGGCCAGTCGCAGCGGCGCCTTTCACCCATACGATGGTAATAAAAGCCTTCAAGGCCGTGTCTCCTGATCGACTGCACAATAACAAAGTATTGTTGCTGTTAACGTCAACACTTATGCTACATTAAGCACAGTTCTCACGATATTTATACATGCGATTTAAGCATTGAAATTAATAAACAAAGTTGCCGGATTCTAAATTTCATTATCAGGTGCTGTCTTGATTGTGAAATTATATAAAACTAGCTTTTGCCCGCGTTTTCGGTTGCTCTAAGGTCAGCACGGTTTTCCATTAGTGGTTACGAAAACAGAATATTATTTTTACGATCCTGTAGATAATGTTGTAGGTCTTTTCATCGAAACAAACAGACAGGCAGACAGATAGAGTTAGTTTCTCATTTATACTAATATAGTAAGGGTGTTATTATGTTTACAATATTATATGCCTTGTCCAATATTATGTACTTACTAGTGTGAATTATTTCTTGAAATAAAGTAACTGTTAAATTATTTGGATTAATAGAACTAAAGTAACTGTAAAATTATTTCGATTATTACTATTAAAAAGTAATGCATATTTATGCATGCATTATAATAATGAAAAAAGATGTACGTCTATATAGAGAAATCGTGACGTAGTTGCACATGGAACATAACCATATTTCATATAGCTATTACCGTAAAGTATTCATAAGATTTGTCGTACCTACTGATCCAGTTACGGAATTTAATATCATGACAAAAGCGTGATGAAATATCAAATCAATTAGTATACAGTTATAATATTAATCGTAATGCATACGTAAACATATCTATATGTACGCATAATGTATCGTCCCACGCTATCTCTAAATATTAACATACTATGCATAACAAATAGATTGCGTACACACAGCACGTGAAAGCTCTTTGATAAAAAATTGTCTGCGATTATTTGAAGACGAGAATACTATTATATTTGGAAAATATAGAAAAACACAACGAAAAGTTCTATGTTAATATTTCCAAGCAAACGACTGAACGTAAAAATTTTCAGTATTAAAAAAAAGTCGGGTGTGTACAAAAAGCTCTGATTGAAAGTCTACTCCTAAAATATGTTGGAGAGGTATTAAACGTAGTTAAACTAACAAACGTCACGTCATATTTTTACTGAATTCAGAATGGAGCGCAATTACTCTTGAAAAGCAATTTTTTTTCCCGTTGTATGGGTTTCCAGGCGCATTTGGCGATAAATTGATGGCAGATTAAATCCGGATATGAATGTATCTAAACAATCAATATCTTATTATACTTATTGATGTATGGTTATGGAAAATATAAAGGTACAACAGTTCTGGTTTATCTCTGGAACGGCTCGGCACGATTTTGACTGGAGTTTCAACGGCATATACTAAGCTGATTTTGACAACGTAAGAAAGCGGCAATAGGGGGTTGCTTTAGTGGGTAGGACTCTTCCTTCTGGATTCGAGAGCCCCACATACCGCATGACACGACCCCAGGGACAGGTATGCTATTGAATGCATTTTTACCTGTACTTAAATCAGCTATCTTTAGCTGATTTGTTAAATCAAAGCGACGGTACTTTACAATAATTGATTACAAAATATTGTTATAAATTATGATAAAATTACGTGTTGTTATATGATAAAACTCTGTAATCAATGATATAAAAAGTTTAAAAGAGTGACTATCGAGTTTCGGCAGATTACAGAATATTGTCTCCCTGTACATATTCTGTGCCTTATTAAGGTTAAGACGCATTTTTAACCGACTTGTCGCCAAATGGATTAAAAACTCATTTTAAAACTTCAAACGTAAAATTTCTTGACACTTGTATTTGATCTTAAAAATATTAGCCACATGCTTGTCAATAATTTAACCTTTCCAACCACAGAATAGTTAGGTAAGGTGGTAGTTGTACTACGTTTAATTAACTGAATGTAGAACGAACTAGTTCTAACGGTAAGACCTGAAATACACTGTCTAGAAGTAGCTGGCCACCGCAATTACTATAGATCGATAATAGCATCTACGTTTCTTCGGGTTTACACTGCACGACTACTTAAATTATGAACGAGAATAACCCGATGTGTTTTATAATTTTTCTTCCGGAAGATTTTCCTAAATCATCATCAGCTCATTAAACCTCCCCCACCGAGGGCCCGCTTATTAAGGTGGTGAAAAAGTTATATGGAATTCTTGCTTTTTATGAATTTCGTGAAACACCCGAACTTAATAAGTAGGTGCTCAATGTTTTTTATCTGCACATGAACCTACTGAGAATAACGTATAGTTGTTCCGAGAATTTTTCTTCTAGCAATTTATAGGAATATGCTCTAGTTACAAATCGTGGATTGTAAATGGATAAAGATGCCACTCAGGGCGTCCCATGTGCATTTATCTGGGACGCGATCTTGGCTTCATAACTCGGCTTGCGAGAGCAAAGGAATTCTTGCTTTTCATTGGGCTTTAGTCACGTTTGTTTATCCAACGACGTTCAGTTTTGTTATTTCATTCTAAGAACCTAGAGTGCAGTGAATTGAGAATAAATTCTTTGCTATTTTCAATTAATTTCGCTTTCTTTGTTTAAACTTATTGACTTTGGTTTTATGAATGTATTTTTTTCTATTATTATTTTTTCTATTATATATATTTTTCTATCCATTAACACTAGTACCTATAATAATAAGGTGACATCTATAGACAAAAGTAAGTTTGCCCATTCCTACTTTGATAGTATAGGGATGATGACATTTTTTTTTCTGTTAATATATCGATGTCCGCATAATAATAAAACGTTGGTAAAAAATTACTCCGTTAACATTAAAACTCACAGAGATTTTCCAATTCTAAAAACAATTAATGGACTTTCCCAAAAACGCTTCATACAAATGGCTACCTAGTTATGACGTCACGCATCAGTAATTAGTACGCATAGTTTGTGAATTTTGTACTACAACTATATTAAATGTTGCGTTTACTAAAACGTTTTCATAGCAAAACTTACTTTAAATTGTATGTGTTATCCTTTCGTTAGCAAATTTTTGACATTTAATGTACTTTAAAAATGGACTTGCCCATCTAACTTTGAAGACTAATAAAATTCATAAAACATGAATTTTCGAGCTGAGAGTAAGCACATCGTAATATTTAACCACATTTGTAATAATATGAAATAGTTCTTACGATTCAGGACCGTCATCATGCCTATTCCGAGAATGTATCGACTAATTTGTTCACTAGTTATTGCATACTTAATATAGCAAGAGGAACAGTGTAGTTAGCTACACTGTTCCATTTTGCTATATTAGTATTCAATAAACGAATGCATTCACTTTTCATCAGTTGTACATTGTTCATCATCAACATTAGTTCATTAAACGTCCCCATCGAGGGGCAAGAGCCTACCCGATAGGGTGATTAGGCCTTAGTCATCCACGCGGGCCCAGAGCGGGTTGGACAACTTCACGCACCTTTGAATATCGTCGCAGGCATGCGAAGGTTTTCTCACGATATTTTTCTTCACCGGAGCATCGGTTAACGTACATATAATTTCGAAAATTTGACAACACATTGGTACTTGGCGGGATTTCAACTTCAGCCCTCCCGAACAATCCACATCATTGAGCCACCGACGCTACTTTGTTAATATTTTTTAGTAAATAAACCCGTAAATCCTCGAGCTTAGTAGAACCACAGATAACATAATATAGGAATATATAATATAGTAGAACGTAGAAGTCATATTTTTTAAAGTCCCATTATTTAAAGACATCCGACGTTTTAATGTAACGGTTCTATAGCTCAAGTTAGTTTCTAGTACACTTACTTGAGCCAACCTGACCAATAAATTAATTATTGCTTCTAAATTGGCTAATAGTTCGCACAGGTGGTAAAGCTCCCAGGTGAGGTGACATGCATAATGAGTCTTGAATGGCTTATGTCAATAACCTATCCATTACATGGTATGCTCTAATAACATACGACGTGCGTTAATTTTCATTGGGACCTAGTATAAAAATACACATCTTTATATGCTTATGTAGAAGGCTGATTTTATTGTAGAATGTAGACAGTGTCTTGACAAGCGTAGCGTCTAATCCCCTGAAACGTATGTGTTAATATTATGTGTGTGAACTTTGATGGAGGTTGGATGATGAAAGCGGAGACCACGCTATTGGGTATGTGATTATGTGATATTCTTAATATATTCTTCACAAGCATTTATTCGTAAGAACAGTTGGGGTAATTCAATTGGAAGATTTTGTCTTTTCTAGCTTTCATTTGGCCCGAGTAGAAACTTAAAAAAAATTTGTTGTAACTGGAAGAAATGCTAATAATTTTACTGCAGTCTGTCGTAATTACAGATTTATAAAAAAGGAAAAATATAATTAATTCTGTGGTTGTAATTTAAGTCTTTAAATTATCTATCTATTACAAATAAAATGTACTTATGTGATAGATGCCCAATCTCACTCAAAAAGTGTCCGCGGCAAAATTCTGTCCATTGCGGCGGTTGGGCAAAAGCTATATGTCATACTGATATAGTAATGTGCCCGTGCTTTTGATTTTGTGCCCTTTTAAAGACGCGTTAAGGTCAAAATTTAAATGAGTATTTTTATGTTATACATATAACAATGGTGCATGTAGTTAGTATATTGTTTATCTATGGAAAGTAACAACTAATTTCATAGGTTGAAAATTTATGAAGTCACGGTGTAAGGTCATCAAGTAACGCCCTTCTTATACCTTTTGTAATCGAAAAATTAAATGTTGCTTTATATCGAAAGTAATAACGATAGCTTCAAGTATTAAGATTAAATCATAACATCCATATTTGACTATTTTAGAAACGAACACTTAGTATATAGTACACAGATATTTCATAATTCGTATATCATGGAATTGGTTTTATGTAAGATGCAATCAGTATGCGTAGAAGCAGTAGAACTTAAATTGACTAGCAGACATATTGCGTGAAATCAAAATGAACTCCTTGCCGAACTGCACTGTTATCATGTTAATTGTACCAACAGACGCTTCCAGACACAATGTACTTCTTCTAGACATTATAATACGATTTTGTATTTACCAGAATAACTTTCCTGTACTAATAGAAAAATATCCTTATAAAAATCTGTATTGTCCACTTAATGACTTATTTTAGATTTTTGTGTTATATCTTTACGGTTTGCATTCAATTATTTTTTTACTTATGCAGGTTTTAAAACGAGAAATTCAAACAATCAATATTTTATATTCATAATAACCGCCACAACATTTTAGCTGATTTAGTTAAATGTTTTCTGTAACACTGACATGTTATTCTCACTTCATATCATAAGTATTCATTATCATAAGCATCGACGATATATACTGACTCCATATATTAGTAAAATGGAAAAAACGTGTTCCCTATATCGAAAAACTGGGCCCTAATATTTTACTCCCTGACCTAAATGTGTAATCCGTTTGGGAACCCGAGGATTTGTCATGTTAGGTGGGTATTTGAGGGTCCCGTAAGCTTCGCCGCCAACGAATATGTATGAATAAAACGATCAGGCGTAAATATTTACATTTCAATTTTGTCCGTGGCTATCGTGGAAACAAATATTTCTGTAAGCTTAGAAGTGTCCGAGTTTCAATATTGGTTATGTTTGGGAATGAGCAAAAATTTAACTTTTTATTAAAATGTGGAAAACATTCGCCATTAAAATATCCCAAGTAATATTAAAACTTTAGTGTTTTAAATATGCAAACTACTTTCCAGTTTTGATACCTATTTAACAGTGTTAAGAAAACGACAAGACTGATCTGTATAGCCTCTTTTGGTCGTCTACGATAGGGTGAAGCAAAATAAATAAATTTGTTCTGAACTATATCAAGGAAAAGGCTCGAGGTTGTTTCGCTTAAGCTTCTTATTTGCGATTATATTACTGTGTAGCAACCCTAATGATACCAGTAGAGTAATTTGTCTGTCAGCACCGCCACAAGCCACGGGTTAATTCAAACTTGGAATTGATTTAATCCGTCTATAGCGGGTGTAGACATAGTACCTCGGTTCGGAAACTGACTGCATACAGCGAAATAATTTATAGATGGCTAATATACGCAGAACATATTAAACAAGGATAATATAATTGACTAGAAATTGTTGTTTTTTATTCATCGGTATTTCAGACATGCTTTCTTCTACTGGACTAGACTACTGCATACCAAAACAAAAAATATTGGTAACAATTCGAAGCTTATTTTTTTTTGATTTGATTGTTGTTTGCTTTTTTCTTTTGTTTCTTTCTTGTTTTGTGAAAATCGGTATTGTGTTTATTTTTACGTCTTTTTATGTATTAATATTGCATTTATGAAATTTATTTTCTTTCTTACTTATAATATCATGTATATAAGAAAGAAATCACATTTGAGTCTGAGAATTCTCCAGGTCATACGTTCGCAAAAATTTGTAAGTGTTGCATTATTGTCTAGTAAAAAATAAACGTGCGTTTTGTGGTATATTTGTTACGAAGTTACGTACAAGTAATTATTAAATCCGGACTAGTTTGCTCTAACGAAGCCAGCATCCAATTACACAGACCTGATGAGGGCGTCACATCACTGGCACATCAGAGGGCAATTTCCTCACCTTAATTAGGTGGTAGACGAATACTAACACGTCTGTAACCCGTTTTGGATTATGCTGAACCGAAACACAAAATTACCTTTCAAATAAGCGTTAGGTTACTCTACGTATAAATACTAAGTCATCTTCCTCTTATTAATTGAATATAATTTAATTAAAACTAAATCAAAAGGCGATTGTGATTTAACTAAATAGGTATATCACTTAAATTTATTAGTTACTAGCTGTGCCCCGCGGTATAAGATAATCTTCCGCAGTCAAACATATTCTAAAATCGCTTAGTTAGTAGTAGCTTAACGTTAAGTCACGTTAAAGCGCGCAACTCACGGGAGGCACGGCCGCGGCGCGGCACATCATAACTTTATTTTTCTAAATAAAAAGGTTTTTCGTAAATGCATTAGTTTTCCTTATCACATCAGCTACCTGTCAAAAAAAGTCCTGTCCAAATCTGTCCCGCCATTTCAGAGATTACCCGGAACAAACACACATAGAGACATATTTTTTTAAATTGTTTTGGTGTGTGTACTTTATGCATATACGTAATACTATAGGTATAAAATAATAATGAGAGCAGTAGAAACCAAAAGTAAATATAATAATAATATTTCTACACTTAGTCATAATATGTACAGAATACTCTACAGCTAAAGCTTTATGAATACGAGTATTAAAACTGCCCATAAATATATATGTACGCTCTAGATTAACTCGTAGTACAAGTTATTCTGTGTCAATCCTACTAAACAGTGCATAAACAGATCTGTTGATTCACGTCAGTCTTCTCGAGCCGTGACGTTTAATTGGTATGCTTGTTTTGTTGAAAGACAGGTATCATCTCTTTGTTAAATACGTGCCTTATTGTTCTATGAATATTTCATTTTACAAAATCTGGTATTTGATTGCATGCATTTGTGAACATGACTAATGGCAACTCTTTGCAAAATGGCAAATTTTGCGGTAACTTAATGAAAAACTTTATACATCTTCCTATAAATTATTTATCTACTTTATGTAGACTCAAGTCCGGAAAATCAAGTTTGTCTTTATTCACAATAAACAATTACAGTTTTTTGTGAAGATCATGACCTTTGGATCCAATTATTTCTATATTTATCGACATAGCTCGCCGGATCAGCAAGACGAAGTAGCAGTGGACCGGTCGTTTACTGGTATATCGCGTAATCGATAGCAGCTGGAGCATACTATGAGTAGTTTTGGAGTGGAGACCATGTCTACACAAGCATAGCATAGGTCACCTTCCGATCTCATGGATCGATTCCTTCTGAAAGATCTCTAAATAGTATGATCAAGCCCAGTGGACTACGATCGACTGAGGACGCAAAGAGGCAGAGAGGGAGAGTAAAAGTTGTATGAAACTTAACATGAAAGTCGTTCAAAAATTAATTCAATTTACAAAGATAAATAAACGGAATAGGTATTGAATTTGTAAATAATAATGTTCTCAAGCAGAGTCAGAAGGCGCTGTGATGTAGTGGCGTTGTAGTGAAGATCTTGCTAGTTAAGCAATCATTATGGTTCGTCGATGGATCTGTGAACGAGAAATATTGAGTCTCTGTGTTTTTTTTCGATCTGACTACTGCTGTTCGCTGCAAATGGCCTTTACAGCTTCACCGGGCAATTGGCGAGCGCAGATGGCTCTCAGCCTTAAAATTTACACGAGTCTCTGCGTGATTTCAGAGGCATGGTACGCATTGAGCTGCGTCTGGTATCGGTTTCTCCATCTGTTCTATACTGTTCGAGTGGGTTGTGCATTTCACGTTATGGGCTAGTTTGTTGAAATAGAGACCAGTGTAACTTATTTAGTCCTTAATGTGAAATGACCGGGTATAAGAGACCTTAAATCTGTCGTCTCGGGTGACGGCCGCAGTGCGGCATTGATGGAGATTAATAACTATCTATCAGTTGTAGGTCTCCTTCCATGCCGCTCTGTCATGTTCAGGCATATCTTTTACCATCAGATGAGCAGCCTGAAAGTATTGTAAACTTTGTAACATAAAAAATACAGTTGGGTACACTGAACCAACGCATATGGAACGCACAACAAATGCAAGTCAAGACAGTACGTCGCATTGGACGCGGTCTGCCAGCGGAAAATTGCTTGTCAAGAATGTGGAATGCCCCAAATTCTACCATTAAAATCAAAATGGCATCCATAAAGGTACGTACTGCAATATAATTTAATGTTTTACTGAATTGTTCATATTTATTAAAGAGTACATATTTTAGGGAAGAGCAATGTCAATAACGAATGCCCTTACTGAATTGATTTAAAATATTTGGTGATCCACCTTACGGATTGTTTTCCGAACGCGACAACTTTGTGTGAAGCTTAGTCCAGAAGTGTAATGTTAGGTGGTAAAAATGAACATGATAATTATATCTTGTTCAACCAGCAGACGATAAATGATTGGTAAAATATGCTTAGTAAATAAATCGACGTGGGTAAGCGCTGGTATAATTCTGCAATTAATTTCGCTGATAAAATTATAATAATAAATATCCACTGACATTCACACAGCGCCATCTAGTCTTAAACTAGCTTTCAACCTCCAATTTGAGCATTAAACTTATCCCATCAAAAACATTTCATATAAAATGTCCCAAGACGACCATAAAAGGTTTGCGCTGTGAAAAAGATATCAGATCTCATGTAGAGACAAGCTTCTGAACCTAGACGAACTAACTCTACCGACCCTTACTACAAAAAACTTACACAGGTGCCTATCACTTAATAAATACGGCTTCACCGTTTCGTTACCGTCGTGGAGGTGATGCGAATATTGATCTAAAGTAAATAGCAGACTTTCCCCGTTTACACTAGCATACCGTCTGATGCCGGCCATAGTCAACTATGGCAAACTTTGATTACTTCTAATTAAACCATGTGTCTAGCTACGAAAATACTACATACAAAACTGAGTACAGAGATATGACTTCAGCCATATTGAATGACTACGAGTATAACTAATGTACTCTAATTATATGATATTGAATATTGAATCTCGGCCTTTTAGTAATATACAGTTGAGATCGAGGTAGGTATTTGCAAAAAGGGAAACAACACGGATGTTGTTTAAATGCTCGATATTGAGTCCTCGAGGGAGGTTAGGTATCCACCGTAGTGCTAGATATCGCCCATTGAAATACGAGTGTTGCATTTCTGTGCTTCTAGTGACAATCAAATGACACAAGTATTTATCGTCTCGGGTGATCGGCGTAGGGAAGCACTGACGAAAAATATTAGGTATTATATACATATAAATAGTAATTCGTTTTCTGCAAAGAGCGTACATGAGGGCTTTACTTGGTGGAAGACTCGATACTGAGTTGTCTAGGTAGGTACCACCGCAGTGCCAGATATCGTCCCGTGAAATAGAAGTGTTTTGCAATTTATGTTTCGGATGAGGGCACTGCAGCTAGTGAAATTACCGGGTATAAGAGACCTAACATCTGTTGTCTCGGATGACGGCGCCAAGGGCATTGATGGAGAATAATGACTGTTTATCAGTTGTTTGTCTCCTTTAATGCCGCTCTGTCATGGTCATTACAATCAGGTGGCGTCAGACAGTGTTCACATTGTAACATAATAAAAGGGCTGAGTAAACGACGGCAAATTTCCTACTGGAGTACAGAGAAGTTGTCAAATACCTGGCGAAGCTACACTCGCCGAGGACTCTCGGCCTTTCCAATATATAAGGTAAAAGCTCTAAGGAATTTATGGGTGGAGCTGGGCTAGCAGTAATTTGGCTTTGTACCCACCGACGCAGAATAGGTGCCGCTCGTACGACTAAGAAGAAGAAGCCTTATGGCATCCTCGAGGAGGACTCCAATTCAACTTATTGCCTACGGTAAGATTAGACTAGGTCGCTGATGTCTACGCAAAATGGTGGAGACTTATACCCAACCAGCAACCGACTACAATAGGTCGAAGCTAGAGGTCTAGCTCAGGAAAGCCGGTGCTATTTTTTTGTACACGGAACGTAACAGATGGCTGGTAATTATGGTTGATGGATAAACATACTACCACGCATTTGCCTTGGCTCCTAATCTTGTTTAATTGTGTGATGAAGGAACGTGTTCTTGCTCAAGCTTTGAGTAGGTGTAAACTATGAGAAGCTTGCAACACAACTGGCAAGTCAAATTTCAACAGGCATTGTTTCAAAGGATCTACACGCACATGCTATTGTGTATTTAACTAGAAGGCAATGCCATGTATTTTGATAGTTTTAATCTTACAATCAAGCATTTTCAAAAGTTCACCTATAGGGACACCGTGATATTGTCATTTTTGTGGGTACATAAATCTCATCCAATAATACTATAAGGAATATAATAAAGAACAATTTACTTACCATTTGGACATGTGAACAGATTTCCCTGAAACAAAAAAAAGTTATTGTAAATAATTGAAAGTAATATATATAATAATAGTTATACTATATAACTATATATAGTTATAATATATAAAGAGCGTCGGTGGCTCAGTGTTGTGGACTGTCGCCTTCCTACCGGGAGGGCTGAGGTTCAAATCCCGACACGTACCAATGTATATGTACGTTATCCGACGCTCTTACGGTGAAGGAAAACATCGTGAGGAAACCTTCATGCACGCCTGCGAAGAGATTGTGTGTGAAGACGTCCAATCCGCACTGGGCCCGCGTAGACGACTAAGGCCTAATCACCCTATACGGGTAGGCTCGTGCCCCTCGGTGGGGACGTTTAATGAGCTAATGATGATACTATATAACATAAGGTTATATATAAACATACTGCGTGTAAAAATCATTTGAAAAGGTAGTGAAGAATAAATGTAATAAATAGATGTCGTCTCTCTTTTTTCCTTGTTGTACCCGGGATCAATACGGGTTATTCCGTATGCATATTTTTCCTTCTTATCCATCTTAAAACTGTTTCCATATTGAATTTCGTACTCAACCTACAAAAAGTATTTTATTTTTAATTACCTAATGCGTCCCATCAGTATTCCTAAACTAATTTTAAAGCATCTTCAAAATTAGATTACTTTATTTACAGAGATAAGTCCTAATTCGTTTTCACATTGTGGAAAAAAAAAACATGAAACATATATTTTAGCCAATTCATAACATTGTTTTGAATTTGCGTTTGATATTGTTGGAATGGAAAGCCTTTAGGTACTATTAAAATTAAATTCCACATGCAGATTCAATGGTAGTTCTCTTTAATTTACGAATGCAAGCAAAATATTTTGTTATGTCTGTCGGGTTTTGTTTTGCAAAAATAGTTCTGATGCCGTATATCCAATATGTTCGATGTACTAACTCATAATAAATAAATAAAAAACAAATTTTATTTTCCGTTGGTTTCGGATGAACTTTAATTTTTTTTTACACCAAAATTTGTTACAAAATGAATCTCATACAAATATGTTTTAAATAGGTGGTAGACTCGATCGCAAGGCAGTGTTGACGGAAAATAATGACTATCTACAGTTATGGATTTCCTTCAAAACTGCTTCTGTCATGCTCGGGTGTATCACTACCATGTCAGCCATCTGACCGTCCTCTGAAATTTAAATTTCTTTGTTGCACCGGAAAGGAACAAAAAAGAAAATTAAGTTCACTAAATGACAATGATCAAATATTTTAACGATGAAAACATTAAGTATTGTAATCCTGACTATGAATCTTATGATATTAATATACGCGTACATATTGAATTGTTTCGATTATTGAACAGTGCGCGGTCACGGCTGGGAGTGTCCTCGGTAACTCCTTTCGCTTGTTTGGCAAGCGATTCAAAATAGTCGTGGAGCCTCCGCGATTCGGTTCACTGAGTTATTATTGTAACTATTTTTTACGAATTGCCAATTGAGCAATTGGCTGTTGTAGATACTAAGAACATAGCGATGGGATCGACTATCAAGTTGACGTTGTTAATCATTAAACATAAATGACAACAATCAAAATTGTGTCTGAAGTATAGAATCTGAGATGTTTGACAAAGATTGGGTTCTAAAAACTTAGCAGTTTACTTCTAGCGACTTCAGCCAAATTATTTTTCAATAATCATGCATACAGATAGATCACTATACAGGCAATGATATTATGTATATATATAAAGGTGATACGCCATCCATGCCTCAAAAACGAACCGCTGAAGAGAGTACAGTTTGTACTTTCTTTGTTTTAGGTAAATGTGTTTAGAAATTCGAAATGTGTTTGTGTGCTGTTACTGCATTCGGAACACTTTTTCGATTGTTTTGTGAGCATATCACGAATCCATACTTTTTTTATCATTGTGAACAGGTATAATGATTATATACTTTCTCTCGTCAAGTTACAAATAATGTTGTAAAAAAAACTTCATAAAAATGGTCTAGTGTTTAGGTTTATTGTATAACTGACAGAAAAATTCAAATTCAATCTCTGAACTAAAATGTTCAAACCGTCACAAGCCAGCCGTTTCAAATCAATTTAAAAAAGCTCTAGGTCCCGGGATACAAGCATACAGTTTATGTGGCAGAACACGATTTTGCGAGCTAGTCTAAATAACATTCGAGTGTATCTCGCTATTCAATCAAGTTTGAGTGTCAAAGGTATGTGAGTGTAGTTGACATTCCAATTGTACAAGAATCAATGAAACTTCGCATTCCCATTCTGATTGCAAAGTCACCAAAACATGGGAGATTAAAAATATGAAAAAAAAATTGTTTAAGGAATTTCATCCGTTAAATTTGTACTGATTAGTGTTTACGAATAGCGTAAGCTTAAGACATAACTAATTAAAACTATGTTATATAATTTTTACATGGGCTTACGTGGTCGCTTTTAAATATGCTCAGTATGCTATAGACAGGGCTATGTTGGTTTCCTTACGTAATAGATCCATATTTGGATATCCATAGGAAAACTAAAGTGATTGACATAACCCACAGGATTAGCAAGATTAAGCGGTTGTAGGCAGGGTACAGAGTGTGTAGAACGATGGCTAATGGAGCGAAAAGGTTTTTTCGTGGCATCTACGTAAAGGGAAGGACGCGTAGGTGATCTTGGGGACCAGATGGAGCGTTTATCTGGTCAATGTGGCAAGTAGCAGATGGATGTCAAGGCTAGGGATAAGTTCGCAGTGGAAGATATAAAGGATGCTTTGATCAGCAATGGACTTTTTGGGCTATTGATATTTATTTTGTACATTAATCATTGTTTAAAAAGGTAATNATGTACGTTATCCGACGCTCTTACGGTGAAGGAAACATCGTGAGAACCTTCATGCACGCCTGCGAAGAGATTGTTGAAGACGTCCAATCCGCACTGGGCCCGCGCTAGACGACTAAGGCCTAATCACCCTATACGGTAGGCTCGTGCCCTCGGGGGACGTTTAATGAGCTAATGATGATACTATATAACATAAGGTTATATATAAACATACTGCGTGTAAAAATCATTGAAAAGGTAGTGAGAATAAATGTAATAAATAGCTGTCGTCTCTCTTTTTTCCTTGTTGTACCCGGGATCAATACGGGTTATTCCGTATGCATATTTTTCCTTCTTATCCATCTTAAAACTGTTTCCATATTGAATTTCGTACTCAACCTACAAAAAGTATTTTATTTTTAATTACCTAATGCGTCCCATCAGTATTCCTAAACTAATTTTAAAGCATCTTCAAAATTAGATTACTTTATTTACAGAGATAAGTCCTAATTCGTTTCACATTGTGGAAAAAAAACATGAAACATATATTTTAGCCAATTCATAACATTGTTTTGAATTTGCGTTTGATATTGTTGGAATGGAAAGCCTTTAGGTACTATTCAAATTAAATTCCACATGCAGATTCAATGGTAGTTCTCTTTAATTTACGAATGCAAGCAAAATATTTTGTTATGTCTGTCGGGTTTTGTTTTGCAAAAATAGTTCTGATGCCGTATATCCAATATGTTCGATGTACTAACTCATAATAAATAAATAAAAAACAAATTTTATTTTCGGTTGGTTTCGGATGAACTTTAATTTTTTTTTACACCAAAACTTGTTACAAAATGAATCTAATACAAATATGTTTTAAATAGGTGGTAGACTCGATACTGAGCCGTCTAGGTAGGTACCACCGCAGGGCTACTAGATATTGTCCCGTAAAATAGGAGTGTTTTTCTTGTCTGCATTTAGGGTTAGGCACTGTAGCTTATAAAATAAACGAGTATAAAAGACATAACATCTTTCGTCTCGGGTGACGGCCGCAAGGCAGTGTTGACGGAAAATAATGACTATCTACAGTTATGGATTTCCTTCAAAACTGCTTCTGTCATGCTCGGGTGTATCACTACCATGTCAGCCATCTGACCGTCCTCTGAAATTTAAATTTCTTTGTTGCACCGGAAGGAACAAAAAAGAAAATTAAGTTCACTATAATGACAATGATCAAATATTTTAACGATGAAAACATTAAGATATTGTATTCCTGACTTATGAATCTTATGATATTAATATACGCGTACAATATTGAATTGTTTCGATTATTGAACAGTGCGCGGTCACGGCTGGGGAGTGTCCTCGGTAACTCACTTTCGCTTGTTTGGCAAGCGATTCAAAATAGTCGTGGAGCCTCACGCGGATTCGGTTCACTGAGTTATTATTGTAACTATTTTTTACGAATTGCCAATTGAGCAATTGGCTGTTGTAGATACTAAGAACATAGCGATGGGATCGACTATCAAGTTGACGTTGTAATCATTAAACATAAATGACAACAATCAAAATTGTGTCTGAAAGTATAGAATCTGAGATGTTGACAAGGATTGGGTTCTAAAAACTTAGCAGTTTACTGCTAGCGACTTCAGCCAAATTATTTTTCAATAATCCATGCATACAGATAGATCACTGTACAGGCAATGATATTATGTATATATATAAAGGTAGATACGCCATCCATGCCTCAAAAACGAACCGCTGAAGAGAGTACAGTTTGTACTCTTTTGTTTAGGTAAATGTGTTAGAAATTCGAAATGTGTATGTGTGCTGTCACTGCATTCGGAACACTTTTTTCGATTGTTTTGTGAGCATATCACGAATCCATACTTTTTACATCATTGTGTACAGGTATAATGATTATATACTTTCTCTTGCCAAGTTACAAAATAATGTTGTAAAAAAAAACTTCATAAAAACGGTCTAGTGGTTTAGGTTTTATTGCATAACTGACAGAAAAATTCAAATTCAAATCTCTGGGACTAAAATGTTTCAAACCGTCACAAGCCAGCCGTTTCAAATCAATTTAAAAAGCTCTAGGTCCCGGGGATACAAGCATACAGTTATGTGGTCAGAACACCGATTTTGCGAGCTAGTCTAAATAACATTCGAGTGTATCTCGCTATTCAATCAAGTTTTGAGTGTCAAAGGTAGTGAGTGTAGTTGACATTCCAATTGTACAAGAATCAATGAAACTTCGCATTCCCATTCTGATTGCAAAGTCACCAAAACATGGGGAGATTAAAAATATGAAAAAAAAATTGTTTAAGGAATTTCATCCGTTAAATTTGTACTGATTTAGTGTTTACGAATAGCGTAAGCTTAAGACATAACTAATTAAAACTAGTTATATAATTTTTACATGGGCTTACGTGGTCGCTTTTAAATATGCTCAGTATGCTATAGACAGGGCTATGTTAGGTTTCCTTACGTAATAGGATCCGATATTTGGATATCCATAGGAAAACTAAAGTGATTGACATAACCCACAGGATTAGCAAGATTAAGCGGTTGTAGGCAGGGTACAGAGTGTGTAGAACCGATGGCTAATGGAGCGAAAAGGTTTTTTCGTGGCATCTACGTAAAGGGAAGGACGCGTAGGTTGATCTTGGGGACCAGATGGAGCGTTTATCTGGTCAATGTGGCAAGTAGCAGATGGATGTCAAGGGCTAGGGATAAGTTCGCGTGGAAGATATAAAGGGATGCCTTTGATCAGCAATGGACTTATTGGGCTATTTGATATTTATTTGTACATTAAATCATTGTTTAAAAGGTAATGTTGAGTTTTCTTGGGTGCTTTCTCAACAGGCCAAATCACTGAAGAGCTTTTTTAAAAATTCTTTTTGTTCTTTAGTATTTTAAATGTTTTTGTATATTTTTTGACGTTCATAAGTGCTTTTTGTAAGCATAATTTGTATGAATGGATTTTGACTTTGAATTTGTAATGTTGATGATGGAATGATACATAATCGAAAATTGCATACAATAAATAAAAATGCTTAATGTGTTATCTAAAACCGTAAGAAACACGTGTTTATCTATTGCGACATCAAAGTGATGCAATTGCCGTTGATTTGGGATACTAATTTTACAAAATTTATAAGGACACGGCGTGGATATTACTTTTACAAGATTTATAAACTCATTACCCTGAATGACATGGTAATTATTCGATTTAAAAGCAATTACTGTGGCTGTGATTAAAATTCATTATAATTATCGCTGTGTCAATGTCATAAGATACTTTGAGATGCGACGTAACAGTAGATTTATATCTTAGGAATAACATCGAGAAAAATCGAACTATATTAACTTTTTAAAATAGATTATCTAAATGAATTGATAGTTTTATAAATAAGTTGCATTTATTCTTTAAATATCTCTTCTTCTTCTTCTCTCAGCCCTTATTCTACCTGTAAGGTGTAGGCCTCCTTCATATTCCATTTATCCCGGTCTTGGGCTACTTCCATCCATTTCACCCCAGCAACTCTCTCGACGTCATCGCATCAACGCATCTGTGGTCTGCCTCTTGGGCGTTTTTCACCCCGTGGTCTCCACTCCAACAGCGATTTGCACCATGAGTCCTTCTTCCTGGCGACGAAGCCAGCCCATTGCCATTTAAGTGAGGCTACACGTTTTATGACATCAGTCACCTTACTATGCTGCCTGATCCAGATGTTTCTTTTCCGGTCTCTGAGAGTAACGCCTACTATCTTTCTCTCTATCGCTCTTTGCGTAACATTGAGTTTATGAGGGATTTCTTTTGTAAAAACCCAAGTCTCTGCTCCGTAGGTAAGAACCGGCAGAATGCATTGATTATGTATTCGAGCCTTTTGCTCTGATGTTAAATGCATTCTAAACACATAATCAATTCTGGAATAGGCTGTCCACGCTAATCTTATACGCCTATTGATTTCAATTGTCTGATTCTCCTTACCCTTGACTGTTTCTTGACCCAGATAAATATACTTGTGCACTCTTTCTATTACGACATCTTTGACTTTAATAACCCTACTATCATGGGGACAATTAGTCATGACCATGGTCTTATTTAGGATCATTTCCAATCCGTACAGTCTAAGCGTGCCCAAGTTCTTGCATCATAAGCGAATCTAAGGTTGTTAAGCATTTTGACTTCAATGCATATTCCATAGTTTTCCCAATTAAGCTTCTTAAAAATATCCTCAAGTAATAGGGTGAATAGCTTTGGAGATATTGTTTCTTCCTGTCTGACGCCTCTTCCTATTCTAATAGGCTTAGTTTCTGGTGGGAGGCTGATTTAGCATTTTTGTAGATGTAAATCTTTTAATATACTTCAGATTTAATGATGGGGAATGTATGTACTAAATAACGGTATGAGTTAAGGTAAAATGAGGACTAGCATATCTGGTGGAAAACGAAGGAGACCTATGTCCAGAGCTGTATACTGTAAAGAGGTCCTGAACGACTCACTGTACAAGACCTGAGCATGCCATCCGAAGCACTGAATGTAGAAAATATTATTTGGTCACGCATTGCTATAGTGCCTGGTGCCTAGTGGGCACAGCGTTTGGTTGCGTGGGTGATGTCGCGGGGAACCATAACTTTGTAGGATTAATCCTAGATTGTTAAGGTCATTGTAGGCTGAATCATCTGATTGTCCGAAAAGAAAGATGATTCCCTGCTTCGGACGGCACGTTAAGCCGCGGTCCCGGCTACAATCTAAGGATGGTAGTAACGACTACAACACCCACGAAACCGCATTGGGCCCGCGTGGTGGGTGACGGCCCAATCTCCCCAAAACTGTGCTGTGTGGGAAGGCCTGTTCCCTGCAGTGGGCTATTATAGGCTGATGATGATATTCATTACGACTCAATACAGTTGTTCCGAAAAAATATTATTCGTAGTTTTAAGTAGCACATTTAACCATTATATAATATTTCAAAAGTAGCTTCTTTAAAATAAGAATGTTGTGTTTACCTGTAAGAAACTTAACATTTAGATCATATGGTGTATTGCAATTCTTTATGTAAGACTAATGTTATATTGTTGGTGAACCTAATAAATAAATAAAATAAAATAAATGATACAGTTGTATAATCGCCAACCCGCTAGAAGATCGACATCTCAAGCGAAATAACAGATTTTAATAATATTAATATAAAGTATGGAAATTTATTGATAAAAAAACGTAATGAAGTATTTCAATCCATTCATGTCAATAGTGCATGCATTATTTGCTCTTTGTCGGCGGGTAAACGCTTGCATTTGCATTGGACCATTCACCTTATTGAATAATTCGTTGAACAGGTGATAAAAGCTTTTTGCGTCAGAGGATCACAATCCATTGCCAGTGCGGCTAAATACACGTGCTACTGTTAAATTATTATTGTGTTTGAAATGGGAATTAAACAAAAACAAGTTTTGAGCGTCGGTGGCTCAATGATGTAGACTGTCGCCTTCCTACTGGGAGGGCTGAGGTTCAAATCCCGACACGTACCAATGTGTTTTCGAATTTTCGAAAATATATGTACGTTATACGACGCTCTTACGGTGAAGGAAAACATCGTAAGGAAACCTTCATGCACGCCTGTGAAGAGATTCGAGGGTTGTGTGTGAAGTCGTCCAATCCGCACTGGGCCCGCGTGGACGACTAAGGTCTAATCACCCTATACTGGTAGGCTCGTGCCCCTCGGTGGGTACGTTTAATGAGCTGATGATGATGAAGTTTTGACGCCTAAATAAACATTGAGCCCCTCGAATGTTATATCGCAAAAAAACTATTGAGCGCTTGATTTAGTAAACTTAAGCCGGTTACAAAAAAGTAAGTTAACAATAAACAGTGAAGGAATTTTAAAATACGAAGTAGCAGTTACATTAATAGGTATGAACTGTGTTTTAATTTGGCATTAGTTCTTTCATCATCATCAGCGTGGCCCACTGCAGGGCACAGGCCTTCCCGTAGCACAGCATAGTTTTGGGGAGATTAGGCCGTAACCCCCACGCGGTTACGTAACCCATCACGTGGAAGCAGTTTTTGTTTTGACAAATACATTTACATATTCTCTTAATAGGCGGTAGACGTTTTAATTCATCTATCTGCATTGGGTTGCATTTATGGGTTAAGACCCAATTTCTCTAAATTCTTGTTGTGTGGGAAAACCTATGTCCCACAGTAGGGTGAGATGTCTTGTCCTGATCGATTAAATGAAGACACTCCAGTGCAATTTTTCAATTGAGAAAAATATTACGACACTGTAATCCTTTGTTTGTTTACCATACAATGCGATCAGCTGATGATTGATATACGTACCTGGGTGATACGCATATCCGCTACTGAACAAAGCATTATTCAATGTAACACTTACTTGATTCAGTTTGAACAATTAAGATAAAAATTTCGCCTGGCTTATAGACTTGGAACAAACACACGTTATGCGATTCACTTATTTGGCTCAAGGACAAAATCTAGCTTTTCAGTTGGTAATATGATAAAGGTATGATAGAGGTATTTTTGTTTCAGAAAACCTAGTTTATTCGATAAGTACATATTTAATATTCAACCCCTTTTCATAAAAAAATAATGGTAGTCTTAAAAGTTAATTGACGTTAAGTTTGTGTTTTGTTTTTCTTTTTTCGCATTTGTACCTATTCGTTTATCGCATGCGTGTTTTTTATAATATAATTTGTTTTTTTTTGAACAGCGAGAGTAATATTTACAAAACAAAAACGGCAACAACTGGGTGTTAACAGCCATATCTTAAAACAGTATTACAATAATATTGCTAGCCTTTCTGGTACAAAAATGCTGACGTATTATTAAAGTTATAATGTTTAAAGAGATAGCGGCATAATATAATTTCATTGGATGGCGGTGACCCTCTAGGTGACAACTATACTAACAGCGGTGTACGAGTAGCTTAGGTAAAGCAAACATTTATAAAGCAAATGAGATAATATATCAAGTGTCGTATAACGCAAGTAGATAATGAGCTAGTGGGCCTTAATTGTTCTTAAGCCTCGAATTCGGCAGAATAGCCACGAGGCGGTGAAGTTGGTTTGAAACCTTTAGATGTTAGTTATTACTTTATTTTCTAACCTTAAACTATGGCCGCCTTAATCGTATATAATACGAGTACCTTGAAACTATTTAAAGCCGTGAATATTTGTTATTATAACTGAGTTTGCTCATTGTTTTTATTCTTATTATTTCTTTTAATCATATTTATCATTAAAATGCAATTTTTGTATGTGTATCGTATTTATCGTTATTTACATATATGTTAGCATTTTGTTTGTTTATTGATATAAATTTTATTTATGTAGACTGCGATTATGAGATATCTTTATGAAACTACAACATATTATCACAACGAGATGACCTCATTAGTAAATATTTTTATTACCCTTAAGGATTTCCCCGTGGTTATTACTGTTAGGAATTTTTCATAACTCTTGTTATAAATAAATATCCACTGACATTCACACAGTGCCATCTAGCCCCAAGTTAAGCGTGAAGCCTGTATTACGGGTACTAAACAACGGAAAAACATACTTATATATTTTTTTACATAGAAACCACCCATTGCGAGTATATCTAACATGTTATGTTAGATATACTAGCAATACGTGGAAAACAAGGATTGTCGGGGTTTATATTATTTAATTTTAATATACTAAATTAACCACACTTAATCTACCGCTGCGATCAAATTAATTTATAATTATAGCCCCAATAAAAAAATAAATAAGAAGAAACATGGATCCATTTCCAGCGGTTTGAAAAAAGCGGAATTATATACATAATTGTGACGATCCAAAAGAGATTTTTTTATATGTTAATTTCACCTCGTAATTTTACGTTTATTTTTCTGTCAATTAATGATGATTTAAAAAAATAAGTGTCCCTTTTTTATTTGGTTAAGTATTTTTCGTTTTTAATAAACACATATCCTTGGCTACACAGCGCGAGCTGGCCCTTTACTAAGTATTTCGCCTGTAATCTGTATTAGGGAACCTAAATAACTGATAAATATACTTCTATTTTTTTCGTTAATACATATACAAAATTAAATACATAGGTGTGGATTCCTATGGATTTCGATTCTTTATGTGTGTTATTTTATACCAAACAAAAACATCCGTAAATGGTTGTCGTAGTAAGTTTATTATTAAATCAAGCAACCACGGATTAGTCCAGATGTTTTAAATTTTAATTAGATAACTCCACCACATAGCATTCAAATAATGCCAGATGGCACTGGTCGTGGGGCAGACAGGCAGACAACAAAGAGATTTTATAATCTTAATTTGTTATTATGGTACTAACTAAACCGTAAAAACGAATTAAATGTTAGTGCCTGAATAGAGTGATTCAAGAGAACGTTTTATATGTGTAATATCATCCATTAAATAGTGGAGAAATATTGTTGTTTTTGAGGTTTATAATGTGATGTTGTAAATAATTTCATTTTTCCGCTTCTATATTGCAAACGCAGGCTGAAGGTTACAAGATTTATCAAAATAATGTACTGAGTATTGTATACATTAAAAAGGTCTACTGAAAACTCCGCGATGGTATATGTTTATCTCTTATGGATATCCCACAAAATTTTTTTGTCATTTACTTTTTACGACAAATATTGGCTTATTTTCGAACCGATTTTAACCAATACAGCATTAATCATCATCCAATTAAATACCTTAAATAAATTGTTGATTTAATATAGATCTATATTGCCCTTTACAGCATATTATTCAAAATGAATTTTTCGAAGATATTACATATTTTAAAAATTCCGGAACGTAGCGTTTGCGGTGGCACCGGCTGACCGGAGAGGCGCGGGGAGCGTGCCTATTACTAATATCACCATTGCACCCGTGCGAAGCATGGGCGGGTCGGTGGTTTTAATAATAATAAAAAAGAATGATAATGTATTGGAGGCATTTTTCATAACACTAATAAAAAATATTTTATAAAATAATTATATGCAAAAAAGAAACCTTAATTATGTTTTGCTTTGTTACTCTATGAACGCAGTATGTTATTGTTTTCTATTACAATATTAAAATTCTAGTTTTATGATATGTTTATTTTACGTACCTCTGAACTAGTGGGTGAAGCAGCCAATAGGAGAACGACGGCACAAAGTGCCGCCGGACACCTTATCAACATTGTTGACCTGTGAACAAAAAAGAGTACAAATAAATAAATATCCACTAACTCCATCTATCCCCAATTTAAGCATGAGACTTGTATTATGGGTACTAAACAACTGATGAACATTTTTTTTAAAAATACATACGTATGCATTATACATAGAAAACACCCAGACTAATATAAACAGACATGTTCATGAACACAAATGTTTGTACTGCCCCGGAATCGAACCCTTGGTGTAGTAGCCGACGTCACAACCGCTTCACCAAATGGGTCGTCAACTCAATCAACACCAAATTCCGATAATTTTAAAATGCGCCAATAGGATCGAAATGGTTACATAGACCGTATTGCCAAATGTCACACGAACGTTAAACACAAATAAATATTTTTTGTAGTAATTTTAAACTGGTATTCTACTACTTAATGTCAAATAAGTAGTAGAATATACAATAGTTTATTTGACAGTAGACATATTGGTTTATACAAGTATTGAGACACGATAACGATTGAATGGGCGTATTTTAAAATAACAGAATTCGAATATGTGCCCAGTATAAAAACAGTTATAAATTGTAGATACTAGGCAGTTATAAATACATAACGGCTTTATATATCGACTTTGAAAGTTTGTTTTACCATCCTTTATATTATACATACGATACTTATTTAAGTAACATCCACATTCTATGGAATATGCTGAGATTCACAGAATGCCGAACACTTTTGTTGGGAAAAGAGCAAACTCCGCAATCTCTGAACACTCTTACAGCAGCGCCTTTTAGTTAATTAATATGACTTTCCTCGAATGAAATAGTTCGTAGTCAAGAGCATTCGCGAATTCATTTTCAGGTGAACTTATGCTAAAAATGATGTCGTATAACTAGTTTTAAACTTATGTAACAATTATATTTATATTTTTAATTATTTACATCTGGCGCAAAATTTGGGATACCTATATCCAGCAGTGGACTGCAATGGATTGAAGAGAGATAAAGGGAGAGAGGGAGATAATAATATTATAAAGCTTTCATCGTGGGCAATTCGAAGATGAAAAATATAGATAAGCTGAGATTTTATTTAAATTTTGTTAACAAAATCACACAAAAGTTCACGTTCACGTGGGTCAATCCAAAAAAGTCGATTTTGGGTAGCAATCACGTGATCGGGTCTAACCCGGAATATAGGACGTCACGTCCGATCAGAATGGGAAAGTATAAGCGAATGAGACCCGCGTACATTCACTAGTAGTCCCCCGGGATGCCGCACAGGGAATGGAGTTAATGTCTAATGAAAACATGTGCTATTTTACATTGTGTATGAACGAGTATATGTGAAGTAACCCTGAATCTAACCTTTTATAGTTGGCTTTTAAAGAATCGATCCTAACACAATGGAGAACTTATTATTTCAGTTAAGGTACTTTATACACTTATTCTACTGTTAACATAAAAAGTGAGAACTAAATCTGTATGTAAAGAATCCTAAAATTTGGAATAGAATGTGTTTTAAAACTTTATTGAGATTCATTGGATTTGTGTTACTTTTGATGTTTTTAACTTGTCTGTACGCCATGTTGGTTAAAATGACGACATTTTCCCGTCGAGTATCATCCAGTTCCAAATTATACGAGTAAACAAATATTAAACGAAATCGGTTGCAGTTTCAAGATTGCATCCGAATGAACTAGTCATACTTTGTCAGTATTAAAAGTTTGTGCGGTTATACTCGCTTACCACTTAATAGTTCTTATGATAAGATATTATAATTAACACGCAACAAGGATGTCGAAAGTTTTCTAAACTACATCAGAAGCTGATACAACTTGAATACTCAATTAAAGTTGATAAGTTGCAGGTAAGCTAAGCAACGCAAAAACTGCCCTACGAGTATTAACAACACAGATATGGTGGAGGTTATAGATAAATTTAATTTCAACCATGATATTTACCATAAGTATTAATATTACAGCATTGCATGTTCAGCCATATTGCAAACGTGGATATCCGTAACTCAATTTAACTATTCGTTCGAAATAACAACGTAATCGAGAGGATGTGGAAGTGCGTCCGAAAATTGCAGCATTGGACCTGTGAACTAGCTATAATAAAATACTGGTAACATCAATTACCTATTGACGTAACTTCCACTTAATACGCATTTAATGAAACTAAATTCAATTGATTACTGTCGCCTGTTTTACTAATAAACTAATCATGGCATAGAGCGTCGGTGGCTCAGTGGTGGACTGTCGCCTTCCTACCGGAGGCTGAGGTTCAAATCCCGACACGTACCAATGTATTTCGAATTTCGAAAATATATGTACGTTATCCGACGCTCTTACGGTGAAGGAAAACATCGTGAGGAAACCTTCATGCACGCCTGCGAAGAGATTCGAAGGTTGTGTTTGAAGTCGTCCAATCCCTCTGGGCCCGCGTGACGTAGTATCTTTCATTTAAACCGGCTTATACTTGCCAAAGCATGCCTCTAAAGATTACGCAGTCCAACCCGCACCCGCGTGGACGACTAAGGCCTAATCACCCTATACGGGTAGGCTCGTGCTCCTCGGTGGGGACGTGTAATGAGCTGATGATGATGAATCATGGCATAATCTCAGCTGTATGATGTCTCCTTCTAAACTTAGGCCTTTGGCAATAGCTTCCACTGCCATCGGTCATAAAATCAAGCGGCCACGCGCAACCTTCCTTAGAACCTATCATATAGGGGATATATGGAGCATAACCTATAGCTGGTCCAGTACGTGTTCGTAGGCTGTCAGATTCTACATTCTTCGTCCGTTAATCAGCAGAATTTACCACGTGATTGCATAAGACTGGATTGTGTTAATATCACAGGAAGATAATAAGAACCGCGAATTTATAAAATTCTTCATCATCATCATCACCTCATTAAACGTCCCCACCAAGGGGCACGAGCCTACCCGTATAGGGTGATTAGGCCTTAGTCGTCCACGCGGGTGCGGGTTGGACTGCGTAATCTTTAGAGGCATGCTTTGGCAAGTATAAGCCGGTTTAAATGAAAAGATACCACGACCTTAAAGAAAAACAGCGTGAAACAAATGCTCCGCGTTGTATTTTTGAATTTCTGAGAGCTCGAATACAGATCCTTTTTAGGAATATCTATGCACTTGTGACTGTATCAGGGGTACGAGTGTACATGAATTACAACATCGTCTATACAGCATGTGGTTGGCCAGCTCGACTGCCTACTCATGAAACTTAAATACACAATAGTCAAGGAGTCCGTGGCAACAGCCAACACGTAATCGAAAACATTAAATGATCAAAATAATTGATCATTTAATGTTTTCGATTACGTGTTTTTATTACGTGTACGAAAGGGGTCATCTCTCTTCAAACTTTCACAATCCACTGCTGGTAGGTCTCCCCTTTATGCGTTAGATATCCCAGTTATCTGCTTTTATCATTCAGCCTTCACCAACGACTTGCAACAGTTCGTTAGCAATCACCTCTCTCGACTACGCTACGCTGCCCAGATTCGGTCTCCTATCCAGAACTCGTCTGCTTCAACGGCCATCGGTTCTGCGACATACATGACCAGCCCACTGCCACTTCAACTTACCGATCCGGCGGGCTATGTCGGCAAATTTAGTTCTCTTACGGATAAAACCATTTCTGATCGTATCCCTAAAAGATACCCCGAGCATAGCTCGCTCCATTGCGCGTCATCACCATCGCGATTTGGCGGTAAGTGAGTATATCATATACTCGTAATAGTTTCATCATTATAGTGGTAATTAATATCTGTGGGTGACGTATTCATTGATGTTTCATGCGGTTTATACATATCATAGACCGCAAATTAACGCAGCTAATTGTTGTTTTGATGTATTTATAAATTAATAATTTAACGGGCTGCTGAATAGCTCTGCTTGCACTTCACCCGTTGTCCGCCGGGAATTCAGACAAATCGAACATCTATTGTTTGTGGCACTTTAAGGCGTCTTTGGCGATCAAAAGGATAACCTATGTTCGTGAAATTGCACTCGGTGTTTAAATACAATCATTGAACAGGTTTCTATGTATGAAAATTAATGAAATTTTGCAATGGATTTAACATTTACCACTGTAGCTGGTCTTTATAAAATTATCCATTCAGTACTATAAACTTACTTTAACAAGCCGCGACATTTGACTTCAGACTTAGGATTTCGTGAAGAATATAACCTTAATCTGCAAGCAGGCAGGAGGGATACAGTTAAAATTGCCTATAAGCTAAGGATGTCACAGCAGAGAACAGATAGCAACTACTAGTTTTCCAAAGTATTTTTTGTCAGTTTGTCTTTTACTAGAAAGCGGTGGCGACCATCTGTATTTTAAATTTGCTGTCACTTTATATCAAATTATTTTCAAATATTAACAAATAAGTATCCATGAATATTATTCAGTGGCAATGAGCCGGAATTTAATTTTGTTTGTTTTTATATATATATACTCGGATATACTCGGAGCAGTATAAAAAAGATACGTGGAATAATGTTATGAAGTTTTGTAGTTCTCAAAGGTTATTTATATGTAAAAGTCAATGTTAACTGTTTTCAATCATAACAGTAAGCTAAGCCGCTGCCCATAGTGGTCGGATAACTTAACCACAGATACGTGGATTACAGTTTGGTTTCCGCTAGCGGCTTTGATTTGGTTTAGAAAATTACACATTTGTATTAGGTTTAACTACGAATTAATACTTTTTCAGCTAGTTTTCTTTATCCTCGCTTTGCGTTGTCTATAGTGCAGAGTATATATTATTTAATCTGTGGATGCAGTAAGAATTTAGAAGTAACTTGATAAGTGCGTTGTGTTTCGTCAAGGCATCTTAGTACTAGAGGCCCCTCCTTCTCTTTTCCCATATATACATTTCCTCTTTGTTTTAATGTTGGCAATGCATAGCTATTTCAAGGACGAGTATCCATGGGTATCAATTTCTATTCGGTAAATAGTCTTACTCGTTACCAAACATGAAATAAATATAATGCTGTTATCAAAAATTTGATTTCTTTTTTCTCCCTTTGCCGTCTTGGCTTGTATAATTTATCGTGGATAGCACTTATCTTAATGCGAAATCTGTCGGAGGCCCAGTAAATAGGTCGCCCAACAATTCATTCTAATCCATTGATGCCTATACAGATTATCTCAATTTATAAATACAGAGAAAATTATGTGTACATTGCAAAATAATTAATTTTAAAAATACTACGCATTTATTAAGCAAATGCATATTGTATGATAATGACATCAGGGTTAATTTTATTTTTTACCTACAATGGTAAAAAAACCTGATGATAATACCCTGATGATATATTAAAGTAGCTAAAACAAATAAACCATAACATGGTTTAACCATGATTTCTTTAAAATGTTAATTGAAGAACTTAAAAATAAAACAAAACTTATCAACTGTATGAAGTAGAATGAAATTTAAATTTCAAGATAAGTATGAATCTAACCAACTCAGACACTTATGAATGTTAAATGTAATCTACCGCTGGTTCGTACTGCAGTAATCCACGGAGAAGAATCCAGCAAAAAACTCGGTAGTATATCTATACAAAATATTGGTTATAATGTTCTGAAAATTGTAACTAAATTGTGAATAATATTGATTAAAATAAAATTATTGATACAAAACAAATAATATTACAGTGATTATTCATTTTATATCGTTTAATGTATATGTAATGTAATGGTCAAAATAAAAGTGCCATAAAACAAATTACCCCATGTTCAATATTCGGTGAAGCTAAAAGCAGATTTATGATGATAATTCACACATAATTTTGGAAAACAAGTCACCTATCTCGATTCCCACATACCGTTACAGTCTCACAGCGAGACGCTCTATTTAATTGACCGTCATGACAATGAGTAAATTGCTTCTGACTGACCTGGTTTATTATATAGCCTATTATAATAACTGGTAAATTTTGAAACCATGTCTCACGCTTTTTGTTTTTCTAACGCGTCGTTCATTGTATTAAATAAACATTATGCACCTGACACAAAAAGTCGTAGTTTGGACGATGATTACCTCATTTTGATTCATATTTATTGTATTAAAACTGCTATAATCATAGTAAATGACGCTATGTTTATAATTAAAAGCAAATTTACAGGTCTTTGTTACGTTTTTTTTTATCGAAATGATAATAATTATTTTCATTTAGCAACCTTTGTATTTTATGATACGTCCAACCATTTCCGTGTTGCAATAACTAATAGTAATAATATATTTAATACCTAGATGGAATTTTAACATCAATTTAAACCATCATTAGTATGTCTTTAATAGGACATTTAAACGAGTAGAAGACTTGTTCTTTAGTGACTCAAACCTATTAGCGAAAATACCTCATTATGAAATTTTATTTTGGCTTTTACAGTTGCTTTAAAATGCAACTAATATCATAATAGAATCAAACTGTTCGGAAACATGTTGGAATATGACGATAGCTAAAACATGCATGAAAGTGTACCTATTTATTTATTGTTAATTACTATTAACCATTTACCGCCAGGATTCCAGACGCAATAGAAAATATATTGTTTTTAAGGGATATAATCTGTCAGCGGCGGTTAAAGGGTTAAGGCTTAAATACAATAGTGTCCTTATTCTATACTAATATTATAGATCTTGATTGTCGTTTTGAAAAATTGGCCAAGTGCTAGTCGGACTTACCCGTGAAGGGTTCCGCAGCAGCAAGTAATAACTTTTTTAACTTTGGAAATGTCTCTCGCACAAACTATTCCATTTATAAAAATAATTATTAAAAATCTCAGTATCATTTTTCAAGACCCATTGATACCCCACACGTACGATGAAAAACACAATGTTGCGTTTCAGTTCAATGTATGGGAAACCCCAAAATATTGTTTTTTTTTAACTTTCTTATCATAACCATATAGCGATTCATATCAAACTTTGTCGGTATATGAATACATATACCGACAAAGTTTGATCAGTGTCATGCTAATAGTTTCGGAGAAAAAAAGTGTGACACGGACAGACAAGCGGACAGACATGACGAATTTATAAGGGTTCCATTTTTTGCCATTTGGCTACGGAACCCTCAAAATTGGTACACAAACTTTTTTTGCTATCAAAGCACTTTATGTAGCAGACCTAAATCCATAGCGACCGAAGCGGTGGATAAATGTTATTCGGTACCAAACTATTCGTAAAAATGGAGGGCAACGATTCGATCACCATCCGTTATGCGAACAAGGTATGCCAACAACGGTACCGATACTGTGCTGGTGTCCTGAATATTAATATGAACAAATTAAACGGTGTATATTTGCGAGGAAAATTCCACATACTCCGTTATGTCGGTTTGCTAATACATTGTCATAAATGAAATGCTTTTATAATTTAACCAAAACTTAAATAAATATTAAAAAGTATTTAACATTAATTGGAACTATTCGACATTTCATATTCTGATCTCGTCAACAGCTTGTCTGTGTCAACAACTTCGTCGAGCAGATAGGTAGCTACACAAGTTTCAGAAGAATACAGGAAATATTGTTTAAATACGCAAAAATAGCTTTTGATGGCGCTAGATCTGGTATTCAAAGATATATATAAAAAAATGAATAAAATTAGTAAAATGTATATTTAGCACATTAATTTACAAACATATTTTCATAGCGCAACAATCTAAAACAGGATAATGTTAATATTGGTTGAATAATGGTTGTACCGAAGACGCTTCCTTTCTGAGACATTACATTGATTGCTACACTAGACTAGGTCTGCGCTGTAGAAAAAAAAAGTAAGTTATAGGAAATTGCAATTTAGGAAATTATGTTTATCGATAATGAGTAAATATACTGTATAAGAGAGTCGAATCTAGAACCGCTTCATTATACGATACTCAATTTATGAGTCTGACGTTTAATATAAGGTATCTGAAGAAATCAGTAAGCAAGTATAAATTATACCTGCCTGACCTACTTTATAAAGTTTTACCAAAAGCCACCAGTATTAGCTTTGCTGGTTCGATAAAATAAGACGCTCATTAATCAACCAATATTTAGCAGACGACAACGCCTCTCTTACATTCGCTCCACCCACTGGACTAATGACATCCATAAGAAATAAATTGAATTAAATGCGAATTTTGAAAGCTCAAAATGTATTGTAAAGTGTTTGTAATTTATTTATGTTCGATCGCATCTTGGCCCGGACGTCGAGGCGCGTTTATACCCAGTTTAGTAAAACATTAGGACGTTAATTGTCTGAAAAAGAAAGATTATTTCATGCTCCGGCGCGTAAGCTTAGCCTTTGGACCCAGCTGATCTTTGTAAGTCGTTTTATTTAACCAATTAAGCCGTTTGGAAATGAATTTTCTAAATACCGACAGGCTGCCGAAAATATAACAGGAATATTTACGCGTTTTTGATATTCTAGACAAAAAGTGTTTCTTTTTTTCGTGTTGTATTCTCGACCAATTCTTGCCAATAAAATCTGACTGTGGTGCGCCCGCGTACACCATCCAAAACATCATTCAATACTATCCTAGTCGAAGATTCACTGGAGACTCTGAGTTTGCTCTCTCCTGATGCTGATGCAGCCCGATGGATCAAATGTTTAGCCTTTTTACCGTAGTTTTGTAATAGGGGTGGCCTGGTGACACGTAAAACAGGTCCTAGAACCTACTAGGGCACCAGTCTTCCACGAATGACTAAACAATCATAACAAAATTTTAATTTTTAATCGGTTTGTATATTTAAATGATGTCGTTTGTGGTGAGAAATAATTTATTTTTTATTAATTTATTTTATTAAAAATACAATAAACGAATTCCATTTCATAAAATACTGCTAATAGATGAACAATGTTGTTGCGCACGATTTTTCTATGTTTCATTATAAATATCAACAGCGAACCCTAAAGCTTTATACGGAATTTTGACAACTCATCAATGGCTTATGTAACGTTTCGATGATTGGAAAGTCATTTGAATAGTACAACAGCTGGTAACCGGGCAAACCGTAAGATTCACTTGTCGAATCCACTTTCACATTTACACACGCGGCTCCAAAATGTAATGATTCAAAGAAAGTGAGTGGCTTTTTCTTTGTACAAATAATTTGAAAATGAGCTAGGTATATACCAACATACTTTACTTGGTGATATTGAATAACAGGCGATGTTTCTCCTTATGTGTATTTACCTGCAAAAAGAAATCGAATATTAATTAATCTTATTCAGTAGTATTAGTTCTTTGGATGTTATTAACTTAGGTAATGGATTGCTCCACAATATAGAACAATGATGGATGGAACCTGTCTCGCCTCTTTGTATTGGTATATTTTTTTGGTATTTGGAGAACTAGTCCTTTTAATAAAAACAGACTATTGAGTCTGTTTTTACCTATGTATTATGTGAATACACGATGGCGTAGAGAAGAAAAATTTTATTACGAATAGCTTCGTGCTTCGGAAGGCACGTAATACTATTGGTACCTGCTAATAACCGGCAAATTTAAATAGGACCTACATGGTGTGTCACCATCATAAAGATTTAACCCTAAAAAATTTATTTTAAATTAGTTTTAGAAGTATTTCATTTGTATTAGCTACCTTGACATATTTGAATTTAACAAACCAAATACTTGGTAAACTTATGAAAAACTGTTAGGGCTATATTATATATTGTTCTTTACATACGAAAAAATACTTGATAAGCCTAAAGTAATTTAATAAAATGAACTAAATGATGTTAGGGTTCCTCTACTAGACCAAAAAAATATAACAAAAAGGTAAATATATATAACGGATACAAAGCTTATCAAAAAAAATACAAAGAATTGAAAATATTTGATATTAAAATAGCATGCCGATAAATTTACAAAGATTTCAAAGGTACACTCAGGGAGCACTGGTTTGTTTCAGAATTTCATAAAACAACACAAAACTCGTTCGTTAAGATTGTTTGTTGAAAATATTTAGTCTTAATTACGCTTCGCTATCTTAAGCTTTGCTGCGAAGCAAAAGTAGGTACCGAATATCAAAACAAAAATAAACGACGAAAAAGACTATATTTTAAGGTTTATTTTAAAAGGTATGTATACAGGCGCAGACGTTGGCAGATGCACACATATTCTCTTGAGGGTTTGTCTTTTTTTATTTAAGGGATGCCATGCTAACGGGAGTTCATCATAATCAACAGCCTTTGGCTGTCCACTCAGGGACGGGACTCCTCGTCCAATATAACGTTTAAGACATCATTCGATAAATTTGAATTTTTATTCTCAGTATGTATTTTCGTGTAATATAAGCCATTATATAGGTATATGTACTATTATGTCTATGTACGTCTGTATCACTAAAGCATGTCCGATCAGAATTCCAGCGCTGTAGTGGTCTTTCGCACTAGCTCGCTGTCGCAATTGCTGAGGTTGCGACCTTTTAACCACTACCACCATAATTGTATTATTCCTTTGTGTTTGATTATATTTTGAAACTTTTCTGTTTGTATATTTATATATTACTGTGTATAATTATGTATTTATTTTATTGTACATTTGTTTGCACTATAAATAACATACAACAAACTTTAGTAAATATGTTATATTGAGGCACTTTAATTTAATCTGATAGTATTTTGAATACTATTATTGTAGAAGGAGTACTGTTTAAAAAATTCAAAAGAGAGTTTTATAGTTAAATCGATGAAAATCTTTTTTTACGACTAAGCTAAAGATAAAGCGGTACAGCTAAATTGTAACATGGCTTCAAAAATACAAATTTCAACAGCACCTACCGTTTTGGTACAAGTAATTTAAATTCTCAGCAAGTCTGCTAGACTGATTTACCTTGACAGTAATTTATCAAGCCGAAGGGGCTTCTAAAAATCAATTCCTTTAATTCGTCTCGTGGCTCGCACAAGCTTTTGATGAATTGAGTGAAATAATTTGTTGGATGCATTCAATCCTGCAGACCGTTCTACCTATTCTAGTGAGTGGGAATCTGGTCTTTGACTTCTGTTAATAACAAGTTAAAATCCATTCATCAAAAATTTCATCTAATAATAAGTCAATTAATGAAGGTAAAAATACACACTCAAATGTTTGTACTGCCCAGGGATCGAACCCGAAATCCCTATGTGGGTATTATTAGCCGACGTCTCAACCATCAAACCATACGGGTTGTCAAAGCTATAGCCGCAATTCCATCCTCCAGAAAATAATAGAGTCTAAGGCCGAGTCGCTTAGGCCCCATTATTACATTAGCCATCCTTCAGTGCTGTGTCTGTTTCTTTAAACTTGGTCTAGTCATATCACTAAGTTCATCCCGAACAACCAGACATTAAAAAATGCTATGAATAATATCTTAGTATATTTGTTACTGTAATTCTATAGGTAGGCAAATTCAAATGTAGTAAATAAATAAATTCCAATTTTATTATAACCAAAGTAAATCTTGCTAAGCACGTTAGTAAACTTTTAAGAAATTTAACACGAATAGCCCTTTTGAAGACCCATAGTTCAACTACTTAGACAGTGCAGTTAGACCACTGTCCTGGTCTTGATGTAACCTAACTCAAGAAAGTAAAATAATAGTAAATTAATATCCACTGTCCAATAAACATACTTATATCCTTCTTTTTAAATCCAAAATTTTTAATATAGATAACACCCAGACCAATACAAACAGACATGTTCATGCACATAAATGTTTGTACTGACCGGAAATCCGTTCCGGGTTCGATCCTTGGTGTAAGAGCCAACATCTCAACTATTCACACCACATCAGTCATTTTAGTATAAATAACAACCTGAGTCCATGTGTAATTATGAACTTTAATTGGCTATATGTAGCCAATTAAAGTTCATAATAATTACATATGACTGGTGTCATCTATGGATGACACCAGTGTGCTTCCCCAACGTAACATTTGCGAATAACATCTAAAAATTCAATTTTAGTTAGGGATTCGTTAACTGTTATGAACATAACTTACAAACATAACTTTACAAACAGTGCATTGCAATACAAGCAGAGCGGCAACATTGTTGTCGTTCTGCTGTCACATGACCCAGTTAGAACCGCTTCACTGGCATTTTTATACGAGTAACTTCACTGTATATTTTGAATGGTATCTATTTTAAAATAAAACTTTATTACATAAACTAACTGACCTATGAGCTAACTCATGAATGTGATACATATTTTGATTCTGTGACAAAGCAAAGGTATTTTTTTATTAACCCTTTAGCCGCCGCGGTTGCATATATTCAACAGACAATAGATTTTCGATGGAGTCTGGAATCCCGGCGGTTAATAAGTTAACAGCGACCTGAGAGGCCTGAGAGAGACCGTGTAAGAGTATAAAGATTTTAAGTAGGTAGATCTATGGTTTTAGTATAGCTGTGTTCACGGCTCAACTGTGTGATAAGCAGTGAAATAACTGTATTAGGACATTGCATCTTTACATCGCATATTATAACTAATATAATAATGCTTGTAACTTGCACAGTCGTTCCTTGATTGAAACCTCTGGTAACAGATCCCTTAGGTAACAGTTGCCATGCATCCCAAAGTCGAATATTTGACCATGCCTACTGACGAACGAATTTCTTAAAAAAACATATCAAAGCATAAATAAAAAAACCAAAGCCAATATCGTACTGAGATGTTAAGCAAATGTCATTTGTAAGGATCTGATACGTATTTATCCCGAGTAATAGAAGGGATAGCTAGCGACGACGCAATCTGAACGATCGGCGTTTATCGCTTCATGTGACTGCGTTGCCAGGCGATGCTTTCAATGCTGTTGTTATTTTAATCGTTACCTTTCTTATAACCTATAGATCCTATAATCCAATTTGTAGCACTACGTTGGCGGTCCTTTGGGGATTTTTAACGAGTAAATTTTTTTTGTAAATACATTTCCTAAACCCAAGGAAGTTATTGTACTTGTTAAGATGGACTATGAAAGTACGGAAAATATGCTGGATGTACAAATAAGATATATGTATGTATTATAGGTATATCTTGTACTATAACAAAATATACATACTGTTATATATGTATAATACATGTTATTATATATTATATTATTATCTATGGATATATGCTATACGTAAATTAAATATATGCGTAAATTATACAGGTATATCTGTGTACTTATCTTATGTATGTTATTAATGTACATTATAATATTCAAAGATATTTATTATAAATATATATAAAGAAAACAATTAAGGTTATTATAATGTATTTTGTATTATTTTGCATGCATTTCTTTAATTGTTATAGATACCTATAAGTTTAAAAAACTAATAGAATAACATAAAGTTGTTATTTTGTAAGTAGTACCTAGATTTATACAATCGTTAAATTGTCTGTTGTTTTGCATATACTATCGATCGCTCAATTCTATGACTGACCGGTTCTTTGTATTAGCCTAACGCCTTTTGTATTAGCTTAACCGAGTCAAGTACGCGCAAAATGACCTGTATTTCGAATGGGATGGGGATTCAATTACCTTGCCGTAACACCGTTTATTGACGAGCACGGGAGGTAAAGATTTCTTAAAACTGTTTATGTATGTTACGTTGACTGAAAATTGTATAAAAATGTAAAAGTGTTCCTAAACTTATGAAATAAACTATTATAAATAAACTATTATTTGTTAATATAATAATAATCTATCATGAGGATAAAGAAAGTTAATTGTTAATAGTTGGCCGTTGATAATTACATAATAAGTTATCGGTAAGCGATGAGTAACTTAAAACCGTAAAACATCGTTTACTCGTGATAAACTACTGAATTATTTGCTTGCATTGTTTAAGAGATAACACCTTCAGTTGGGTAGTAAAAAAAATTGGTGTTTGTTGTTCATCGTTACTCATCGGGTAGGTATTTTAGCTTTACATTTCGAGACAATGTTCTAATCTTATGACATACCTGTCTGGTTTAAGTTCTCATGAATGTAACTGTATTTTCCATTTTATGTATTAGCAACACTAGTACTAGGTATCGCTTCGTTAATCATGCGGTCGGCCGGAGGGGCGCGTATAACGGATCGCGCCGTGGTAGGCGCGCACCGCAAGATGGCGGAACTTATGTCTGATTCGATTACGCCAAATAGAATTCGTCGGTTTCTCGAAAGCAACGATTTGCTTGCATAACAGTTTGAAGTCAATTGCGGGCGAGCACTGGAATTGTACGCTCCATTGTTTTTTGCTATAGCCGAGTTGAATTCGAGTAAGAATAGTCATAGCTCCAGGATTCTACTAAACGTTACCCCACTCGAAAACAACACCACAACAAACACTGTTTGGTGTTTGAGGAGTGAAAGTAACCGGGTAAGATAAGTCAGTATCCGCAATACTTAGGTAAAGCCATTAGTACTGGTATTTAATCAAATTATCGCGAGCGACTCGTGCAGTAATGCATAGTGCATCTCTGAACACTCTTACGTCATTTTTGAATAATGACTAATAGCAAGCCGATTGCCTGTAAAGCTTTAAGGCCATTTCCGTCCAATATTAGTGGCACCTTAGTGAGAAAAAACCTGTTTAATGTTACATTACTATCGAATCGCTAATACTACATGGTTTCTTCTGTAATCTATGTTCAAAGTACAAGCCCATTTGTAGTTAGAATTATTTTAAGTGCCCATTTATTATACAATAATTATCATGCTGCGAATAACCCCGACAACAAACAAATAATTATAAGTATTACGTATTTTTACCATTTTTTATAAAAAAAATTATCTATTATTTTTTCAACTTCAACATAAGATTATAGGTTTATTACCATAAACTGAATAACTTATTTCAATGATTGCCCTTTGAAAGCTCAAATAACATAGGCACATAGTTATTCGTAACTAGAAAATATGAAGACGGAAACAAATTAACATTAAAACTAGACGCACACAATAATACCCGTAAAACATGAAACTGGGCAGTGCCTGTTGACAGTTTTGACTATACGAATCATTTCTAATGCATTGGAAAGCTGGTACGTGGCTCGTACCCTGTAACCCGTACACGTCCGTGGCATACGTGACGTCGGCCAAAAACGGGCAACGTTTCATTGTCAGTGTCACTCGACCATTGACTGTTTTACTGTTAGTAACAGCCTTTTTCTATCTCCCCTCCGTATATGTCGGCGAACGCGTCTTCCATATTCATTTCACAAGTGAAAGAGCAGGATCGGTCACGGACGGTTCGTCATACATTTTTCCTTTTAAACTATTGCTCGTTAGAAGAAGATAATAGTTGAAATCTGCGTTGTAATTTGTTAGTTAACTTTACCGGATAATTTACAACAGTTGCTTGTGTTCAAACCAAAGTTTCCAATTTAGGATATCAAGATATTATACAGTGCAAGGGGTTAACCGCCATCCCTTAAAACAGTATTAATATAATGACACGTCAGCATTTTCGTACCAGAAATGGCGATGTGATATTATTGTAATGCTGTTTTAAGAGATGGCGGTCACCTTTTTAATCATGAGCATTTACAATCAAGTCATTAGGATTTGCCTTTGTGTATTATATAAATTGTTGCTTTATGTTTTCCTTTGGTAAAAATATTTTTATAGACAAAAGGAATAAAGAAAAGGTTATAGGTTAGAACGTCTTATCGAAGTAAGTAGTAAAGGGCTCTGGACACGTAGTGATGAGACAGACCAGATGTTGCGAAAGATTACGGTGCTAGGACGGTACGGAAGTGATTGACGTTAAGTGATGCATTCAATTGTTTTGGTAGTTATCTCGACCTTTCGGTCAATACAATAGATACTTTCTACGCGATACGTTCAATGGTAAGGCTGTCAAATGTTGATCAAACGTTAGGCAAGGGCGTTAATGTAAAAACATACGACGAGGAAGCCCTACAAACAGTTTATTCTCAGTACAACTAGTTTCCAACAGTCGGCTTCCTATTTTCTAACAAGTTTTCTTCTGTCAATAGAAACTCAATTCGTTCCGGTCTTCTTTAATGTCATTTTACAATGTAACGCTATGAGAAAATACCATCTCGCCTTAAAACTTTTAAAATTATCATAATTTTTGCTAATGATACTTTAGCCTTTTCAAAGACGTATTGAGCTGTTTATTCCGGTAGACATCTGGAAGTCATTATATAACGGTAGTCTTAGTGTAAGTAAGCCAGTTAAGAAATTCTTAGACGTTGTGCAGCACCACAAGCACCTATTGGTCGGTGTAGACTAAGCGCATAACACGATTTATCGCTACAGTATTTACATCATCCACCCACCATAGATTCAACGTATTTCAGTGCCCTCTGGTATTGCAAATGTACATAGTCGGCGGTGTCATTTACCATCAGATGAGCCGTTTGCTCGTTTGCCATCTATAGCATAAAAAAGAGCCCTCGTTAAATGACGCGGCCTAATCTCACCATAACCACGTTGTGTGTGAGGTCCATGAACTGAATCATCAACAAACATTTTTTGAGTATTTGAACAAATCATGCATTTTTATCACAACACATGCACTTTTTTTATCCACTTGTTTAGTCACGCCGAACGTGACCCCAACAAGTAAAAGTTGCAAAGATTTTCCTGATCTTGGTCAGACATTTTATGTAGTGACGTCACACGTTTGGTTTCGAAAGCACAGCAATCCAGTTACAAAACCTTCGCATTAAATGAACTTAGTTCAAAGTTTACTATTTGACCGGATTGGTTTCAGTCATATGTAACTATAAAATAACGAACTATCTCTCCTGAACAGTTTTGATGGAATTTTCGAACTTTTGGTATTTATGTCACAAAATAGTGATTTATCCGATTCATACCGCCAAAGCAATGGTTCTACATAAAGTTTTGATACAGGACCGGCTATCACAAATGCAACAACTTTTGACATAGCACTGAAACCCCAAATTAGTTTACCTTTTGTGTATCCACGCACTTCCTCCAATAGAGGATGCGACAATATAGATCTATAGGTAGTTTGAGCCCCTTTTATGGAAAGTAGCGAGTATTTATTATTAGCACCGTCGCGTTCATTGAACTGACACCGTTAGTTGGTTGGTACCGAGCTCTCGCTTCTGCTCGTATATAAGTATGTATGTACTGACACAAATTACAATTTGCCAATAGGCCGCTGTTTAAGCATAGGTGTAGGAATGGTTTGTAATGGTCTACTTAACCTGCAGACGTAATTTTGGGAATTCATACAAAAAATAAGGCTAGATAGGTGGATGCATTTGTGATAAGTCATTTTCTACCCGACTGTCGAAGGAGGGCAATGTTTTTGAGATAAGCAAATTAGCGATAAAAGGGCAGGTAGGTATATAAATCTGTGGTTATAGATGTTTGTTACATGATATCTTATAGTAGCTTATGAGAATTCTCATAAGAAATACAAGTAGGGTAGGGTTCCATAGCTCCTTATATTTGCTTAACTTAAAATATGCAGGTGTGTCTCAACTTGCATTGAGTACTTACGTTATATCTGAAATATATAAATGTACTTTAATTATGCGTACTGCAAATTAATGGAATTTATAGAATGATTTGCCTGCGTCTGTGTTACCGACCACACAACCCTGTGGAATTGAAGAAGCGAGTGAATATGCTTTTTTTGGGCAAGTTCGCTCCATCATAGTCTGTGCTTAAAAGCAAGTCCAGCCCAATAATAAAAAATATATCCACCAACATTCACACAGCGACATCTTGCCCCGAACTAAGCATCTAGCCTGTAATATGGGTACTAAACAATGGATAAACATACTTATATAGGTTTTTATAAATACATGCACACAAATATTTGTACCGTCCGGAACTCGGTGTAATACAGTCAATACACCATATTAAGGGACCGTAATTTGCAATTTTCCTATTTATTTACATAGACAGCAAACTTTTATCGGCTTAGAAACAGTAAATGTACTCAGTGAGATAATAGCACTTCGGTGAGCATTGTTTTGCTGTTTCGCGCGTTTTTCCCCGCTGCATGCTGCGCCGCCATCTTGTTTTCCGGGGAAGCGTGCGCACGGAACCAATTTGTTTTATGGCAAAAGTGAAAATGTCGAGATGGTTGAATGTACGCGCTAAACAATATTGCGGTTTTTTGCCTCGGTCCTAATGACTGTGTTTGCACGTCATAGTGATTCCATTTTATCCTATAACTTTCAATTGTGTACAAGATAAAGTTTTACGCGAAACTAACTTATGTAGGTTGCTCATAAAGTTAGGTGCCAACTTGATTTTATATAACAGAACAGGTACAATAATCTATGGCAGGTAGGCAGATCAAAATAAGTAGCTAGTATTAACATGGGCACTGTTGAGTGATTTTTTTACACAGCGCCATCTAGCTCCAAATATAAGCAATGAGTTTATGTCCTAGGGGTTAAAAATGGGTGTCGTATGTTTTAATTAATGCACATAAAGAGCTTTTTCAAGACAAGGGCTTTTAGTCAATGTTGTAAAAAGTATGGTTCCGTGATATGTTCACAAAACAATGGAAAAAAGTGTTCCGAACGCAGTGACAGCACACGTACACATATTTCGAATGAGCGTATATTTACCTAAGCAAAAGAGTACAAACTCTCTTCGGTTCGTTTTTGAGGCACGGATGGTATCTACCTTTATATACAGAATATCATTGTTTTAGTTGGATATATAAGAAAAATCTAGCAAAAACAACATACGTTATTCATTAGCGGGGCAAGTATGATGGTACATGAGTAAAAATATTAATGTTTTTTTTGTGTGACGCTACCGCAGGATTTAACTACAAGACAAATCATCTTTTAATATCTATTTAAATACCGTAACCAACAATTCTGACATACGCCATTGTTTATCCACCTGTCAAACAGCAACGCATAGCGTGACAAACTAATTTGTAATTTGAACCAGATTCATGCGCCACTTTTTTAACACGCTGTGTTTTTTTAACACAAATGGTTGACATATATTTTTTTGACAACAATTAATATTCATTACAATTACAATTAGTATACTTTAATGGTAGATACAATTTGCCTATAAAATTTAAATTTGGTCATTTACATCCATTATTATATATTCCTACGGGAGGGTGAGGTACAATGTATTTTCGAATTTTCAAAAAATATATGTACGTTATCCGACGCTCTTACGGAAGGAAAACATCGTGAGGAAACCTTGATGCACGCCTGCGAAGAGATTCGAAGGTTGTGTGTGAAGTCGTCCAATCCGCACTGGGCCCGCGTGGACGACTAAGGCCTAATCACCCTATACGGTAGGCTCGTGCCCCTCGGTGGGGACGTTAATGAGCTGATGATGATGAATGATGATGATTATTATATTGTATTAGAACAAAACGAAAAATATGCTCAAATAATTCATAGACGACGCGCCAGAGTTTTGTCTTGTTACATTTGTATTTGTCATATTTTTCTATTCTCAATTTTAATCATACGTCAGCTGTTTCTTACGTTCACTAAATATAATAATACACAAATTTTATATCCAACCATATACTATATAATTGTAGCTTTTACAAATACTCGTACCTATAATGCTGCACATTATTTGACTCCATTTTAAAGCCGTTATTAATTTTAAATTATAATATAGAATTGTTTATCAACGATATAACGTGAAGCGATAGTATATAGACTATCGCTTCTACGTACCTATAGAGGTACCACATTTTTTGTGATCGATTAAACTCGGCGACTGTAACATTATATTATTAGATAACGACCCATACGGCGACTGCAGAGCTACTATGAACTGCGACGCAAAGCAATAATTTCCCGTAAAGTTTTATTAGGCTATCACCCACCCAGCTGTTCCGATACATAGTCGTCCGTTAGAACAAGCGGCGCGGAAGCCTGTTCAATGTAACGGGGTTGTTGAATCACTTCACAAAACTGTAGCTAAAATCAATCGCTGTGTATATACTATTAATACGTATTTATTTATTTTATAAATGCTATGTATAGTATACCCAAGTCCTGTCAGTATATCGGCGTTGTTATGGTGACGATGTCAAATGGTGGAGTCCTCCTGAGTAACCAATTGGCTGCTCTGTTTTAAAAAGTTTTTTTTTTAACTTATTCCTTTCATTGTTATTAAATTTATGTCAGCCGTGCTCTAATTATAGTCTGCAAATTATTTGTGTTATGTCTATATTTAGTAGGCCAGTATACTTGCGTCATAAATATTTATTTGTGAATAGGATCTTTGAACAAAAATGACACGTGAAATTACCGTCTAATGTTATTTGTCTTATGTTTTCGTGCTATCTGGCAGTTGTTGCCTCAGTTTCGTAATACAAAAGTAATATAGCAAAACTTGTATAATAATGCGAATACTTAACGTATAAATCATACTTTGCTGTATTTATTACTAGTAGTATTTAATTTGTTATATTTTATTACTGAAGTTTCAACAGAGAAACCCGCTCTGTTGCAATAGTTCACTTTCCAAATAAAACCTGGACTTTTGTCTTAGCAAAGCAAAATACCTATGTAGTACAAAACTTGTTTCGCTATTTGAGTTTGGTAACAAGTGATTAAACTAGTACATGTCTTATTTGCTTAATGAAATAACAGGTTCAAAAATGCTGTCCAGATTAAATGTTAAAGGTTGGCTAACCTTCCTGCCAAGTACAAATTGTAACCGGCTTGAAAAGCAGTTCTGTAAAGGCTTCTTTAAAGTTATTTTAATTGTCATTTTTACTGTATTGTTGGGGGAAATACTTAACTATTGATACAGTATATACTGATATCATTTATTTTCGGGTTTGTGCTTGTGAATACGATGGAGTCAAAGGCATCCGTTCTAAAAAGTCTTGATTTATGAACCATGAAATAGCTTTGTCGATTTGAACCAAAACTATTAAAGGCAGTGCCGGATTCTCACAGCAATTACCGGTTATATTTACGGTCTTCCATATTCTTTTGATAAAAAACTTCTACCTGCTCAGTTGAGTCACCCAATCGCTTTTGTAGTCGACGTAATCCGTGAACACAGTCTGGGAGACAACCTCTCATTGTATTGCAGATTTGTACCATCTTCCTGTTTCCGCAAGAATGTTGTTTGTACTATTTTACAGAGTCGAGTTCGGAGATCGCGTTATAATAATAAACAAAGGATATTTACAGTTTACAGCTAAAAGCCCAAAAAAGTTAGTGATGGATCACCAATGGTGTTCATGAACAAGTTACAGCTTGTAGCAGGTACCTATACGCTGAAGTATGATATGAATTTTGAGATAAAAATTTAGTTTATTGTTTATCTAAGAATAGTACTAATTAGATCAATTATACTATTCATTAGTCGTTCGTCTTTCACGTCAACACGGAAAAATGAATAGACATGATTTTAAAGGAAGTGTAAAGTAACATAGGCTAATTTTTGTCTAATCGTAACGCCCCTGTGTTTCGAACATTCCGCAATTTTGACGTAGCAATCTAAAATTTGTTAGGGACTATTTGTTTTGTCATATTATAATTACTTTATGGCTATTAAAATATATAATCACCTGCCATACTCATTTAAATGTCTCCGGGTATCAAATTTGAAAGAAGTTTGGAAAAACTACTAGTGTCGAAGGCATACTACTGCTTAAAAGAATATTTTGACGACAAAAGCCTGTAAATTGAATATGGATATTTTGATGTTATTTAGTAGATTAGGATGCATGACTATTGAATATATTTGTTTTTTTTTTAAATTTATTATTTTATTTGATCTTAATTTTATATTAAATTGTAAATTATTTATAAATTCAATTGGTTATTATGATTTGAATTCAATTGTTAATGTATTTATAATTAAAAAACGTACAGAATTGTGAGATGAAGTTAACTATGTACCTATTTTATAATATCACTAACACCTTGAAAAGGTAAATTTGGAACTAGCAATAACAACTGCTAATTATTATGTGTGACTTGTAAGTTGTATACCACTGTTGCAAATTTAAGTGAATAAATGAATTATGAATTAGAATTATTATTGTGTCATATGAAGAATTTTTGCATGGAAAAACGTATAATAACATCTACAGCAGCGTAAAAATATTGTTTTCGTAGCCGGGAAAGGGGAACCGTGTTACCCCGAATGTAACGGTAGCAAAAGCTTGTCTGTCATAATAATGTTGAGTGTTTGATTAAAGTCAAGTGAATAGTTTGATGCAAGGTACTATACCGTTTGGATATAGTAGTCCGTGATTATGTTATATTAACTATGTTCACTGTCCATGTTAGTTTAGTAGCCGGAATATTGAACATCGTGATGGCACAACAGAGGCTGCAGTTCCCTTGAGAAATGTCATGTTATATTGCCCTATACGCTTCAACTTAATGAAGTAGACACAATCAGAAGTACCTACATTGGGTATCATCACTAAGTGGTTAACAACTAAATTAGTAAACAAATTAATGGAATGCCATTTGATATGATTCGTCCAGCGAATTTTTTTAGAGTGATGTCAGTGATGAGCATCGCCAGTCGCCAACCGGTTTGGCGATTTTGCATGCAGCTATGGTAACGGTCTTGTCGGAAAAATATAGACAGACTTTTTATTTTGTAGGTATTAGGTTATATTTGTTACCGTTTATGAACTGACTTATTAAATCCCAGATATTTAGCAGATACTAGGCGATATCAAGGTGTTAAGTTATGATACTTAGACGGTCCGATTAGATAGTGTATAATTTTATTAACATGAGTTTGTAATATTTACCAATTGCAGTTATTTTTTTATGCACGAATGATAAATGTTTAGGAAACTAAATTTAAACTTATAATACTGGTATACTCAGGATTTTTAATGGCAATATAGGATGTAATGGAGCATGGTCACTTCTAAATGTAAATCGAGGCTCTTGGATTATAAATGTGTTCTTCGCAATTCTCAGCGTGGCATTTAGTACGCTTCATTAAGTTTATTCATTAAGTTTTTGGCTGGCTAAAATAAATTCCAGCAAAACCAATACGAAGTCAGAGTGCTCCTTAGTTTTTTTTATCTCTTATTTAGAAAAAGCTGTGTTCCTAGCCAGTTGAATAGGGCTAACGAGACAGACGCGTACGATGCCCACAGTTTCGCGGCCCGGAAATGCCTCGCCTTTCGCATTTAGAGCACTTTATTTTTTATTTTTTTCACCTATGTGTAATGTTGCACTTTTCGCTTCGTTTCATTCTATTTATAATTGCAGCTTCATTCATTCTAAATCTATCTGCTTCAGAGTGGAGATTTATTCCGCATTATTCGCCATTTTCTACAACAAATGACTGTTAACCTTTTTATATACTTATTATATTTTGTATTTATTTAGGTGATTATAAGTAATACCAGTAATACTAAACACGTGGATCATTGTAATCTTTAAATAGGTACAAATAAATTATTATTGTTACTAAACGATGTCGTGTGGACAACTATAGGCTTCTAAAATATTCACGCGAAATAGATAAGAGCTTTTAGGATTCCACAGAGTCAAATCTTTATATGCAGATGACGTAACGTTGGACTGTTTCTATGAATAAAAATATACGTATGTTTTTTGTACATAGAATGCTTTGTTGTTACAAGGTCTATTAAGTCACGTTTCATAAATATAAGAAATCTTGTTCGTTAATATTCTCCTATTTATTTAGTGAGCTGTTTTAAAGCAAAACGTATATAAAGTTCATGTCAAATAGTAGAAGAATAGGGATAGAATAGGGATAAGGATGTGCTTTAGAAATGTTTTATGAAGTGCTAATTCTAATCCCTGGAATGAATCGTTTAAACATACTCGTATTACACAAACAAAATGGAATATTTTAAAGTCCGTTATTTCTGATCGGAGTGGTTGTTTGGGCTTGCTTAAGAGTGAACTAACTTTATTTATTGTGAAATGCATAAAAGTAACAATAATAATCCGCCTAGATATAGCAGGATCAAGGCCGATTAATTTATAAGTCAGTTGCATTGATACATTTCACCATCGTAGGCACACCTCGGAAAAACTAGTGAATTTATCTATATTACAACAGATATATAAATCGCGCGATGAAATAGTTAACAATCCAGTTATGTTCGAAAATATTTAGTGATATTTCCAGGCCTTTTAATGAGAGCGTATTTGCAATTAAGGGCTTTCAAAGAATTTCTATGCTCTCCGGTTCTGTTACTAGCCTTCAGGTAAACGCTATACATAAAAACATATGAAATTACGTTCTTCATTATATTCGCACTGACATACGTTTTGCAATATTTGGTTGTGCAACTAACCAGTCCTAAATACTCATTTTAAAAGCCCAACCACGATTGATTATAAATAGTGGCCTAAACATTAAATAAATAATGCTAGAGTAAATTAATTAGAGCAATAAGTTCAGCCTTAATACTTCGATTAAAACAGTAACGATTGTTCAGCTATTAAATGACCGGCATCTAGCCCTCATAAACCTGTGTAATCTGTGTTCACGAACCTTTTGTTAAAAAGGGCAGAAAAATCAGTGTTGTGGAAAATAAGAGGTCAAAGCTACATTAAGTTTTTAAATGACTTGAAATGATGTATATTTTTTTTATATAATTAGATTCCTAAAAACGGTAATAACTTCTTAAGGTCTTCATTTTGTCAAGATTTTTGTGTTCTGTGTAACTTTCAATATAAAGTACCTATTGTGTGTAAATATGTGAACATTATTTGAAACATGATGTATATAATCTTCTACATTATAATACATTGTTTGCAGACTTAAGGCCCGTATTCTAGAACGAGACTCAACGTTGATCTTTACTTAAATTGAGTTAGAAAGGGATAGTGCTATTTATCGTATAACGCGTTATCCTTTTCTCACTCTACTTAAGTCAAATAAAAAAAAATAGTTTAGGCTATATATATGAAATATTTGTCAGTAGTTTCCTTACGGTGAAGGAAAACATCGTGAGGAAACCTTCATGCACACCTGCGAAGAGATTCGAAGGTTGTGTGGGAAGTCGTCCAATCCGCACTGGGCCCGCGTGGACGACTAAGGCTTAATCACCCTATACGGGTAGGCTCGTGCCCCTCGGTGGGGACGTTTAATGAGCTGATGATGATGATGATTCGTCAGATTACTCACATATTACTACATAAATAATCTATTTTACCTTTACATCTTAATAAGAAACAATAAATAATTAAAATGTGCTTTCTAATTGTAAAATGAGTCATCAATCCAATCTAAACAATTAAACCAAAGCACGGTTTGTCGGTTGCATAATACGCAAACAATTATTTACAGAAAGTGTCGACGTAGAACCATTCATCGGTGTCAAATTGATTACTGTTAAATAAATTTTGAGGTAAGACTGAGGTACTTAAAATCAATATTGCTTTGCTATAAGCTTTGTAGATTTAAAAAGGAAATGGTTTTCGTCTTTCGTGTCCCCTCAGACAGAGAAATCGTTCTCATCATGTGATTGTTCGAGCCTACGAAAAGCCACTGCACCACCACCACAGCGTTAGGATTTTAATTAAGATTAAATCCTTTTCTATTTTTTTCCTGTCTTCTAAAAACAGTTATGTTTTTAGCGTAGCAGGATTGTTGTGTCTATGGTTGACCAGCCTTTTCTTCCACCAAGTCTTTTTCCGTCACTGGATTGCGTTCTTTCTGCCAGTTTCAGTGTCCTTAAAGTGGGAATATGAATTCCTATTATGAACCTGTATTAAACAACTCTTAATTTGACCGCAGTTGGTTAAACTTGGTAAAAACGTTGAGATTCCGTAGTTTGTCCTACTTTGAACTAGTTGGTTATTCGAAGTTAAATCCTTTTTAAATATTAATTTAAAATTTCAATGTATTCATTTATAACTGATATTATCTTTTTATGTTTGCTGATTATTTACACTAAAAAGTTGGTTAGAAGAAGCCGAATTTTAATAATTAATAAAAATAACAAATAAACATAATTATGATGTTACATTCAATTACATTTGGAGACAATACGCTATAAATGTAAGTGTCTAAAATGTTTTACTAAGCTCATTTATGACGCCCTACCACAGGTGCTATGGAGTTGTAAGAAACAATTTCATGCTGAACACAGTTACGAAGAGTTATTTCTACATGGATTTTTACGAAGTTCCCAACATGCCACTGCCGCGTTATTTGTAGCATGTCGCCCAGTTATTTTTATTATTTTGTTCTTATCCAAATATTTATATTAATTACTAGGTGGTAGATTCGATACTGATTCGTCTAGGTAGGTTAAACCGTGAATTAGTAGAGCTTTGCACTTCTGTGTTTCGGGATGAGGGCACTATTTCTAGTAAAATTGCCGGGTATGTTGATGGAAGTGAATGACTACTAACTGTTATTTAGTTAGGATGTTTTGTAAACTGCTGAACTATGGGCCTACTGAACGACAGCATAACGTTTTTTGGATCTAGCAGAATCTATATGTGAAATACGAGAGCGCTGCCACCTTATCTGTTGAATATTTTATCCCTAAGTTGCCTGTTACTGTATACGCGGGAATAGTAGAGGTTGTAAATGTTCTAATATGCCATCGATCTATTTCTTTTTTTTCCAAGTGAAAATTTGTCAAGAAGGATAGACGTACCAATACCAGTTATGAAATGATGTGCGGTCTTGCACATAATGTTCCAGTTACAAAATTGTGATTAATTGTTGTTATGTGTGGGTTAATGACAAAACTCTGTAACAAAACTAAACAATGATATAGTTTTTTGCCCGCTCGTCTCGAAGATGCTACTTATTCCGAACCGGTGGTAGACATAAAAATATATAATAATAATTGACCATTCAAAAGTATCTGAAAACAAATTTGAGTTTGAATTATTCTTACACTCGAGCATGTATTTAGTGCGTTGCGTAAAAATACTTTGATTTTTGTCATATGCGAACTAGAGTAAGACTTAACGAGGATATACGAAGATAGGGCGAATTTTCCAATGAATCTTAAAGTGCATATTCAGTATCATCAATAAAGTTGGTTTTCCGTAGTTTGCAGTACATTGACGTAGGCGGTTGCGTATTCAGCTCGCGACATATGGAATTGAATAGGGGTGGTAGTTGGTACATTGAATTTATAATTATTTAAAATCTTACTTATATACAAGGAATGTGTTTATAAGTAGGCCTGTGTATTTTTTGGGAATAAAATATTACGTAAAGTAAAAAATAATAGTTTTTATTTACTAAAAAATTACAAATAAATCTTACCAAGATTTTGTATCATTGTTTAATTGACCGTATAATACCTAGTCTCTGGTCCTTTATCACCACGCGGACAAAAATTGGACGGAACGCAATACACTGCCAAATTAACTACATATTATTATTATTTAATTTATATATTTATATAATATTTATTTCAGTTACCTATTTTTGGATTCTACTAAACATTTTTGTATATTTTTCATATATCCGAAACACAGTAATACAAAAAGTAAAACTATTATGGCGGTGTATCAGGAGAGATTGATCTACCTGACGACCTTGTATTCAGTTTCCGACGGTTTAAAGCTTAAAGGCCGTTATCATAACAAAAAATAAATAAACACCGAGCAACACTATTTCTGTCACGTAGTCACGTTATTTTCGGTTAAGTTCACAAAACAGCATGCAAAAAATATATTTTCTGTATTAATGCCTTGAGTCAACCTTTTATGCAACTCCAATACGCTTGCAAAGCAAACGTCCGCGACGTGCAGACACAATATACTATAGTATGTTTCTTTAAATGTTAGATTGGCATTGTGTCTTCTCAGTTAGAGGACAATGAATATTGCACACATAAAGGTAAGGCTCAAAATGTAACAAAGAAAAATAGATACTGTTAGTCATCAATATTTGTGTTTAAATTGTCTAATGTATTTATGTAAACATGTTCTAACATTTAAGTGTCGCCATCTTTGATTTGAAGACAATGTTAATAGTTGGTCTTAAAGCTTCCGGTTAGTATTAGCTTTTCGTAGATTTTATAAAATTACTGTATTATATTAAACTGAGTTGACAAATGGCTTATGCTTGTATTAAAATATTTTGTAACAATTGTATCGAAATGTAAAAGTCTCAATATAACATTTATTCAAACGGAAGTGTGCAGTGGCGCCACCTTTATGAATACTTTTGTTGATTATTTGGTAAAGTTATAATGTTGACTTCGATAAAGGGTATAAATACTGATTGTAAGCATGCAGTTGCTGAATTCTCTTGTAAAGTATGAAAGAATAAACATCTTTTGTGGAAATTGTTTTACTGTTTTCTTATACATACTATCAATACCTAGTTCCATACTAAGCAGTAAGCAACTCAACGACAAATTTCTTTTATTGTGCATTAAAACTATATAAGACGGCACAAGTTTTTGTTTTATATTATTTCTATTTAAAATATCTTCTAAAACTCAATAGAATCCATATTTGAAATTGAATCTGATTTTGATATTTATCATTTTCACCGAACTCCCCAAAGCTATGTGGGAATATCTGTGCCTTACTATGGATAGAAATCAGCTTGTTGATTGATTGAATAATTAAATTTTAGGCATTACTTATCAAATTTACACTTCAACGACTTTACTGCGAAACAAACCTGGATCATTATAGCTGATATAAAGATTTCTATATGTTACGACTTAGTTTATATTCAAGCAGTGTTGGAAAGTGGCGATATCGTCAGATTCTTAGCCGAGTAACTACGTACTGTTCCGATTTATTATTCTGGCAGTGGCCGGGTTACGACCGTGGAATAATAAAGCTGGTGACTTCAAATCCGAAGTGCAGAAAGATTTAGCTCAACAATTACTCTAACAGATTTTGCGTAATCGGTGAAATTTCTGTCATTTTACCTTTCACTGCGGTAAAATCCCTATCTATTTTCAATCACAATTTGGTACTTGGAATTGGGTAGTGTTAAAATAATGTTGATCTTGATAGTATTCATAGTAATGCAATAGAGAACATGCAAATGTAATATAAATGAATATTTTGATATTAAAATGTTAAAATAACATAAAAGAAGGGACGCCGCAAGGTTTATATTTTAATTAACGCTGCTTTTTTTTTAATAATTACGAATTGAAATTACTTGAAACGGAACGTATATTAAAACACCAATCACTGTCATTTACGTCATCTATGTATGACATATTATTTTGAGGTTAAAGGTTTAGTAAAAAGTGAACATTAAAACGACAAAATCGGAATTTTTCGAATAAAAATGGAATTTGGGACTGTTAAAGCAGACACCAGGAAACTACCAAAGTTAATGTTGACATGGTTGTAATTTATTTTTGTCGGAGGTGAGTTTTACAAACCGCAATAAGCCTGATGCGAAATATGGACTTATTACGGTACTTTATTGAAATATCAAAGCATAATGTCTACTGATAATCTAGAAATGATTATTTTTCATAACCAAACATCAAAATGAAAGTAGTGAGCAAAAAAAAGCTTATATTTTAACTCCTACAGTGTGACCAGAAACTGCTTGAAAAAGGCTGCCCTGAGGATTTCCACATGGAACTGACCTGTGCAGTTCTCATCCATGGCTCTTACACTACACTCTAAAGATGAACCAGGAACAAAGAAGAAATAATAATAATTTCCTTTGTTTTAGAAAATCATCATTTTATTTATATCATAAATGTGTAAGTTGTATGTTTTTGTGTCTGTTATATAATAAATCAATATTAAACTTGGTGTATTTTCAATGCTTACAAGAATTTTATATTTTTTTATTATTATTGCTGATTAGGTGTCAAAGGCATTATTCTGTTTTAGCATTAAAAAATATGGGGTACGAGAATCTGTATTCACAAAGCTTTTAAACTTTTTAACATGATTCCTTATTTTTACAATAAAAAGTTATTGTATTTGTATTAGGTAGGTAAATATGTTTGTCTTTCATACAAGCAGATTAAGATTAACAAGTATATTTCTAACACCAAAGTCGTCTTCACCGCATCGCAAAATAGTTTGAGGAATAATTCATTCGTCTTCACAGCTCGAAATCTCTTTTTTCCCGGTTTTGTGTCAGTCAAAAACAATAATATGATTGTTATTAGATGAACACATTGGCAGAAATTATAGTCAACACGGCTTTTTTCCGAAGTATCAATGCATAAATCCTTAAATTATCAGCCATTAAACATTCTTATAAATTAGGTTTCTACTCGACAGTCGAGAAAAAAATGCAAAAGTATGAAAGTCCTTGAAGAAAAGGAGGTACATTTACATATCTGACGTCAAACGTCACGCAAGCCTGTTTTGGCGCGAAATTTGAAGTTGTCAATTTCAAACCGCATTTTTTTGCAGAAAATGACAGTTTCTTGATTTTTAAATATACTTGTGGTCTATTCCAAATGTAGTTCTTTAAAATAAACACAAAAATAAAATTTGTGCATCTTCCCTATTATGAATTTTCGAATGCTAATTTTTAATAAATAAACTTTGAATCCTTTAACTAGTAATGTTAACGATTAAGGAAAATGTCAATATTTGTAGTGGCATTCTTATTTCTTGTGTACCTATCTAATTGATATTAATACATAGTTTAATAAAATATTGCCAATTTTTTTCTGTGGTTTTCTTCCTGTAAATTTTATTATCAGCCAGGCAGGGTTATATTAGTTATTTTTTTTGCATGATTAGCGCATTTATGTATGTATAGTTTATGTATTTTATATTGATTCTCTTAATTGTTTTTTGTATATTTTATATAAAATCAACATGAATATATTTGTTTTATGCTTTTTTAAACGTTCATGTTATACAAAGAAAAATCCAATTATTGATGTACATACGGTAACAACAGACTTTGGAAAAAACACACCACATTGTTGACGACTTTATGAGAAAGGTACGAAACAGTATAAGTACTGACACATGATTATTAATTCGTTATCTTGGTAACGTTGTTTGTTTAACATTATGTAAGAAAAGTGTACTTAAGAAGTATAACAACTAACAATCGAAGGAAGAATAAAAAGGAGTACATATCGACGCAGCTCATAAAGCAAAACAACAGTTTAAGTACGCAAAGTTGCAGTTTGCTGCACATACGTATTTTTCAATAAAAATACACATAGAAAATATGTAGAAATCAACACGTAAATGGGCTAGCAGTCACGTCGCACATATAGTTACTCGTACTGTATAACTGATACGTGAGAATATTTTGTATTATCTATATTTATTTACGTATGACGGACACAGATATTTGCTGATTTAAAAATTATAGTATGGTGCGTGTGCGGCGGCTTTTACTGCTAGTGTGAAATTGGTAAGCAAGTGTTACATTACAAGATATCACGTAACTATTAATTATACGACGACCTACAAATAGGGAAGTTGAATGAATTAAAGATTTACGTAACCATTATCTCTCAGTAGTATTCAGTACTTTCTCACGCTATTAGATTTATGGGCGTTATTTTATTTATTTGCAATTAATTGAGACTTTATAGTTTCCCTTGGGATGTAAGGGATATCAGTATACATTTTAAGGGTTCTCAGCCGGCTTCAGCAAACGAGCCTGGCGTCTCGCGATCACACTGGCCATCGCGGCGGATACCGATCAAAAGTTCCCTAATGTTGATGCAGAATCACTTTGTAAATACTAATTTGTTCTGTTATACAAAACGGCCTACATACTAAGACAGTAATGGTTTAAATTATATTTTTCTTTTGTGTAGCGCAACTTATCTACGCTTAAAATAATAAAAATACCCGTCTTATCAAGCACAGAAAAATGGCTTTTACAGAGGAAAATGAAAAATGTTATGAGATAAAATCGTACTTTTTGTTTGAATCCCATTATTTATTTTCCTTCGTAAGCTTTCATTCACAATAGAACCTTAATGCGTTGACGTAAAAAGGCCAGACGTTAGATAATGCAAAAGCCTAGTCTATGGTAATAATATATATGAACCAGTGGTTTAATATTAACGTTGTTGACGGTAAGGCGATTGAAGTATGGGCATGCCTTCGAATAACTTTGTCCAATATATTGCCTAGAGCTTGGTGTTTCGCTCGAGCTGCTAGATTAATATGCAGATATAAGAGTATTACGTATTACATAAACACTGCATAAAAGACAAATGCATCGTATGTGTACTTATTTGGTTTATTTTGTTCATTGGAAAATTTTCATTGCATAGTAATATTTGAAAATTTTCATTGCATAGCAATATTTGAAAATTTTTAATTGCATAGCAATATTTGTAATCTATACTAATATATAAAGCTGAAAGTTTGTTTGTTTGTTTGAAGGCGCTAATCTCAGGAACTACTGGTTCGATTTGAAAAATTCTTTCAGTGTTAGAGAGCTTATTTATCGAGAAAGGCTATAGGCTATATATCATCACGCTACGAGTAATAGAAGCGGAGCAGCAATGAAGAATGTTTCAAAATCGGGGGTATTTTTCATACTTGGAGCTTCCGCTGCGTACGCTGAGTAAACGGTTAAAGTTCACAAAAGTCATGTATGAGAGTATTGTTCTCTTTAAAAGTCTACAAAAAAGTCCGCGACGCAATATGTCTATCTTTTAAGGTTAGCTCACTATAACATATTTTTTGCTAAAAATATTCTGAAATTGACTCCGAAACCTTTAAAGTTGGAGGGAGGGGAAATCCTATGTATAGTGATAAATGTAAGAACCGTGTTTTCCCGAATTTAATGCGAGCGAAGCCGCGGGCAAAAGCTAGTTTTAAAAATAAAGCGAGCAGTAGTTTCTAAACAAATCGCCATGAGTTAAGTTCATATCTCAAATTTATCACAGAAATTCTCCGTACCTAATGCGTTAAAATTATGTTGCGAAAAATGTATGTATAGCACATATCGCTAAGTAGGTACCAAGTGGGCAGGCTGTTGGAGAAACGTTTTATTTATATAGGTACCCTAAACATTATATACTAGATGCGTTTCAAAGGTTCTTAAACAGTTTAATGTTAACGTCAATAGCTATCATTTTGCTTTGCGTTGTGAATTACGAAGTTTTAACAAATCAAAACCCGTGGGGTACCATTTTGACTCCTACTCAGGACCGGTTTCTCAACAACATTCCGAACGGAAGGTCAACAAGAGTGATAGCATTAATCGTTCTATGTAAGACATTACATATTTGTAATATTCACGTGTATTGATTCAAAAATCATTGTCTGGAGATTGATTTGTAAAAAAATAGCCCTCTGCACTCTCCAATTATTGCTCGGTGAAGCTGTACAGGCCTTTTACGACCAACAACGGTAGTCGGTAATAGCGATATATTAAGTGTAATAAGTTTTGAGATCGAGTAAAAGTCTGAGTTGAATACACATTCAGTACTATTATAATCGCTTATTTTTGCGATGCTTAATCTATAACCATTTGAATTCTTTGAAAAATGTTTAGAATAATTTAAAAGTGCTATCCTTTTATATAGATCTAGCAAAAGAATTTAAAATTTAGTCTTCATCGAGTAAATTTGCATGGACAAATTTAAAAAGATGAAACATTTACAACTAAGTATTAATCTCATCTTGATTTTTATTAAAAAAAGTAACAGATTTTATTTTACATATAATTAATAGGAGACTTTGACGTAACAGAAAACCTCTGTATTTTTTAACACAAACTGTTGAGAGATCAAGGCATGGAGTATTTTAAGTGACTCCGGTGTAAATTTAACCATAGACTATATTACTTCTAAACAATGTAAGTTTGATCATTGTGGAAGCGCGAACATTTACGGTCTAGAAATAGTAGGTTGGTATCAGCTCCCTTCACAAACGACCTTGTGCGGGAATGCGGCGACACTGCAACCGTAAGAACTTTAACATTCTTCTGTAGAAAACTTGTGTGTACTGCACCGTACTACAACTTGCTTCTTACCTTATTACCATCTGGAACTATCCCACGGGTTTCGCTGTTTATGCGAACTTTCAAGAATTTAAGGAAAATAGTTGAGCAAATACTAATATTACTACTTTAGGTACGAGAGCAGCTTTGCTTGCAGATGCTGTTTTTTTTATGAAACATAATATGAGACCAGAATATTAAAATTAAACAGGTGGTTTAAAAAACCATTCCCTTAAAATTCATAACAAGTTTGGAAAACCTAGCAATTCAGGAATAAAATACACTATCGAGAAGACATAAAGCATAAATAAACTGTAAACGAAGAAACAAAAAACAGGTATAAACCGTAATGCTTCTAATCAGGTTCTGGTAAGTTGGTAATCATGCAAACAAGCGTGGACTCCTAATAACCAGACTGGTTTTTACTTTTGGTTAGCAACAAATTTTCAACATTGAAAGTTGGAACTAACTATAGGACAAGGGAAATTTAAGCTAACCATAGAAGCAATTTATTCGGTGTGTTCAGTGTGTAAGTAATTGGTTTTATAAACTATATAATCCTCAAACTACCACAGTATTGGAAACGGGTCACTTCAATTTGTACTGTATGACCTGGTGTATAAAATGTTTTTAAATTTAATTCATTGTTTAGAGATTGCAAACCAATGACAGTCAGGATGAGTCTTAAAATATAACAAACTGTATAGCATGTGAATCAAATATCAGACACGTTCATTACTAAATTTATTTACTACGGATATTACTCTCGGTAAAATAGCTTGTTCAATTTACTCGAAAGTGTAGGTACTGTATTCAGCGACATTTCTTGAAGCGTACCTATTAACATTTAGGGTTGATGTACCGTGCAAATATATACCTTAACCCTTTAGGATTAGGTGTACAGAGACGCGGCAAGATTGTTCCACTGAATTGTCGAGAGCGCCGGAAAAGCGGATTCCCGCTGGATAATCGAATTCATTAGCACTCATTGTACTGTAAATAGTGCGGAAGGATGGTCTTGTTCCGTTAAAGTATTTAGTCGAGGACAACTTGCTATTAGCATATTTGCACCTTATTTTGTAAGAAGCCGTATTTGAGGTTTAGGAACGAATATAGACGCAGTTCATACTAATGTGAGTGTAAATGAGTCTACAATATCATGTTGTTTTTTTAATTTATAATTTTTGGTGTCTAATCCAAAGATTTAGAATAAGCTCGCTATATCTATGGCCTAATCACACAAATATTAAATACCTATCCCATGTCAACTAATGAGGAAAAGTTAAAATATTGTACAAATGTTGTAATATTAATAAAATGTCAATAAGTATGCAAGTAAATTATAAAAAATATTATCACACCTGATAAAAATCAAAAAACACTTACGATCCTGCCAGGATTCGAACCTGGAATCTTCTGATCCGTAGTCAGACGCGTTATCCGTTGCGCCACAGGACCGACGACTAAAACAGCAAAAGTAAGGTATAAGAATACCCTCATGATCACTTTTCAAGTGCTATTAAGATTGGTGTGTTTATCAAACTTATTCAACAAGCAAACCGACCCTGGTCCTGAGTTATTTATGAACCGTCTTACGCCCTCTGACGTGGCAGTAATGACCGTCATATTGGCAGCCGTGAAAAAAAGTTAAAAATGGGTAATATAGAATAACTCAATTTAGTTTATTATCCATTTCAAAACGCTTGTAACAATGCAAACGAAACAACCAATGAGTGTCAATGCATTAATATGTGGCCTATTTCGCAAGGCCCACGCCTATTAGTTTCAGCAAACGCCAATGTCGAAAGTGTGAGCACGCGACGCTTGAGTCTGCGGTGACCCCGTTCTCGGTAACGGGCCGGTAACCGTTGCTCGCTGGTCCGCTGGCAGATGTACAAGTATTATATGTTCGTACTCGTTATATAAGTCAAATAACAATTGAGTCTCAACAATTGATGACTGACGGATCACTTTTCTTTCTAAACGATTCTAGAGCGTTAACTATATTATGACGTCACGAGATTACCTACTGTCAAACTTTTAGTACGTACCGATTAGTAATTAAAAAAATAAGGGTATGTTGATAATCACGAGTGTGGTTGAGTTATTAAGATGAAACGAAATTCGTTATGATGAGCTTTTTAGATTTATTTTGAACCCAGTCAACCCTTTTTAATACTTTACCATATTAGCACAGATAAAATAATATATATACCTTCACTCGATTACGAGTTATTGCTGTTATATAAGTTATCCCAGTCATTTTATCAGTACGAGTTGGAAAATTATTGTGAATTTGTTATACGAAACAAAAAGCACACAATGTCGTAAATTACGCATAAAGGCTGCAATAAAATGGAAAAACAACGTTTACGTACGCGCTTACAAATGATTATGGCGCGGCGTCTTTTAACAGCAGTACGTTTTATTTTGGTCGCAAACACTTTACCTATGCCATTTGAAGTGGGTCGTTCCGATGAGTGAAAACGTAAAAAACGTTAACACTTTCGCCTTAGGAGCTTCATTACCAAAAGAATATAGACAACGGTATTTGTCGTAGACAATGTCGATATTTAAGTAATTATCCGAAATTAGGTGCAATAATGACATGATACGTTCAATTATTCAATAATTTGTAGTACTGAAAATATTTGATTATTTCTTTGTTATTGAAACACGAATATTTGTGATACATCCAGGTTCAATTAAAACCCATTCGTCTGACCGACAGACAGAAAGTTTAATAAAATATTAGATTTATAAAATAATACATATCGTAAATTACTTGTCTCGCAGCAATATAATCGGATGACCATTTTGATATTGTGTAAAGTCCACTTCAAATAAAACGTTGTAAATTTAAGAATTGCACTAACATTTTGTATACTTAAACATTCGAAATTGTTATGCGGATGACAGTAGGGTGATGCGTTATACACCGGCCGCGCTAACATTCTCGGAAAACTCATTGAAAGCCGAACAAACTGTGTCTGAAATCGAAACGTCGTTTGAGAAAGTATCAGACTGGTAAAACTTAATTTCCCAATTTAACCCCAAAAAGACGCAAGTTTGCGCATTCACCGCAAAAAAAAATGCCTTTTGTCACATCGCTCTGTTTCGAGAGCACTCCTTTAACTGCCGCAGCCAGTATCGAGATTCTTGGTGTCGACATATCGAGCGAAGTCAGTTTCGTGGCCATCTAGAGGTAAGGCTAAATTAGCTCGAAGAAGCTTGCGTGCTCAATAGATCGAGACGGTATTCACACCGGCTCACCGCCTGCAACTTTATAAGGCGCAGGTTCGACCTCTAATGGAATACTGTTCATCTTGGGCAGGGGCTCCCCAGTACCAGCTTCTTCCTCTAGACCGCATCAGCGAAGAGCGACTCGAGTTGTCGATTCCGTGATGTTTCGGCTAGGCTTGACTCCTTGGCGCTGCGTAGAGATGTAGCTTCATTATGCATTCTCTATCGCATATACCATGGGAGTGCTCCGGGAACTGTTCGGTCTGATCCCTGCCGCCTCTTTCCGCCATAGATTACGCGCAACTCTACCACCCCACCACCTTGACAGTTGGCCAAAGCACTACAGTGCGTTTTAACAGAAATTTCTGCCCCGCACCACAAAATTGTGGAATGAGTTGCCGCATGCGGTTTTTCCGGACAGATTCGACCTGCAAACCTCAAGAAAGAGCGTACCTTTCTTAAAAGGCCGGCAACGCATCTTGTAGTACCTTTAGTGTTGCAAATGTCCATGGGCGGCAGTATTCACTTTCCATCAGGTGATCTGTCTGCTCGTTTGCCCCCTATACTATAAAAAAGAATTAAAAAAAATATTATCGAATTTTTATGAAATTTTTATTATGAAATTTAATATGATGATAAATGATAACCTGGAGACGTACATTGCTACTTTTTGTCTAATTCCAACTTAAATGGGGGTGGAATTTTGTAAGGAGGATTACACAATTTTTCAGGTAAAAACCTAAAAATCCATAGGTAAACTACTTGTCAGTGACAAAAAATGCAACTTTTCGGAAATCGACGCTCTAAGCCTTAAAAGAGAAGGGGATAATATATAGGCATATATATCATCCACAACAATGTAAAAATATGTATTCTGTAACCAGAAAAGGGAACCGGGTTACCCCAAATTAACGCAAGTGAAGCCGCGGGTAAAAGCCAGTATATAAACTAATGTTAAAAACCAACTTGGTTTTTATTTAACATTAAATTAAGCACAGTTCCATTTAAATAATAATCCGACCTTTCGAAGGCTCATAAATCCGAATCTATAACATTAATTGAAGCCAGATAGTTCTCAGCGCATTTATTATCAGTGAATTCGTCTGGAATAATAAAATCTTTAGGATTTGGTTAAACTTCTGACGGCGTCATTTTGTATTAGGTAAACCTCAGCATAAATACAGCGAGGGTCGTCTTCAAGTGCATGTTTTTTACGTAATTGGTGGTGTATTTGATGTTTATATACGTAATTGGTGGATTACAGCCTAATATTTTCATAGTAATGTGGTGCAACCTGTGACCTACAGTAGGTCGTTATTTTTTTATTATTGAACAGGAGGCAAACGAGCATACGGTTCACCTGATGGTAAGTGACACCGCCGCCCATGAACATTTGCAAGACCTCAGGTACCAGAAATGCGTTGCAGGCCCTTTAAATGTATTTACGCTCTTTTTTTGAAGGACGCCAGGTCGTATCGCTTTGGAAATGTATCCAGTGGAAGTTCATTCCACAGTTTTGTCGTACGTGGCAAAAAATGACGACAGAATCGAACTTTGGAAGACCTCCAATCATACAGGTGGTGAGGATGAAATTTGGAGTTCCTCCGAGATGTACGGTAGTGGAACTCGGCCGCAGGAACAAGCCCTAATAGAGTTATTTGGGCTCCGGAACACTCCCCGTGGTACAAGCGGTAGATAATGCAAAGAGATGCCACATCTCTACGCATAAATAGATAATTTATTGTGTCTGGCGCTTACGGCGTCATTGGCGGTCAAATGGTTAAACATCCAAACAGGACTTTAAAAACAGAGTTATATTTTTTTACCTTAATTATTTACTAAAATAAAAAGTTTATATGAATTAAAATAGTTAAAGTTTTCTCATATTACATTGGCTACCGGTCAGTAAAAGCCAAGTCAAATCGGTCCTGCCATTTCTGCGAGGACCCAGAACAAAAGATAGACAGACAGACAGACCAAAATGATATTTTTGTGTATATATTACATATGCAAATGCATGTAGTAAAACGGCTATTTCAATATTAGAAACAGAAAGTCCAATTAATTTAAATGTAGATGTGTGCAAGTTTTATTCATGTTTTTTTTTAATGGCACACAAATAAAGCTCAGAGGTGAAAGCGTCAAGCATTGTTTTCCCTATGAAAAGCACTATTTTCCTTTCATCCATAAACGGGAGAAACATTACCTGCACTCAACGCTTGGTCTGGTATTTTTGCTGCATTAAAAAGTAATAGGATGATGGGGCTGTACGAACGAATATACAGTAATTAGGGATGCAAGAGCTACTGCTAACTTTGTTGCTTCCAGTTGCATGCACTTAAGCGTTTTAGGGTAAGTAGTTTTTAATATGACAGTACCTTTGCAAGATGATTTAAGTGCAAGGAAATATTAACTTGGCAACTACCTTTTATGCCCAAGCGACATCAAATCTATAAAGTTGGCAGGATTCTGCGTTTCCTGAAAATGCCAACTTTAAAAAGGGGAGCGAGTCACAAGATCTTCTAGGTCGAAGTGACTACAGGTCTGTAAAGCCTGAATAGCCCTCGGAAACCCAAATAAAATATAATAAGGAGTACACCTTGGAGATGGTGAGTAATTGTCCATAAACAGCATTCCACAAATATGACAAACATTCAACAAATATGAGAATAGTAGCAAACATAGAACAAGTACTTATAACTACTTTTTAATTTCTCCTTTTGCCTCTTTTTTGTGCTTATTCATAATGTTAATCACGTTTCTTAACTTGCGATGTAACTAAAACAAAATCAAAACGCAAGAAAATAAAAAAAACGCAATCCTTATTATTTACTATTACCAGGATTATTAGATAGTAACATGAAATATTATTTTAAGTTATAATTTTGCCATGGGTGTTGTTTAGTACCGATTTTATTTAACTATAATGGATACTTCAAAAATTCATTCATAAACTGAGATTTCTCGGTACTAGGTCCTAGTTACTAAGCAAAGAATGGGAATGCTGTAACAGGGTCCTCAATTTCTACGAATAAAGTGAAAACTGTTGCCAATTAGCAGTTTCAAGCTCACTGTAGGGTGTCGAGTCTTTGACACGGTTTTTTAACGTGTAGGCAACGGGGATTATTTTTTTCTGTTTTAATTTTTCAATTTCGAATCCCATGCACGCATACGAGTAGAAAATAAACATGTTAGTTCCACGGATGTGAAATGTAGAGTTTATTAAGAAGACAAGTAATAAACGAATGTGTAGCTAAATATGTCATAGTACAAGTTTATAAGATTCTCACAATTATGCAACTACACTGTTTTTTAAATCAACAATACAATAGCAAATCGAAAAACTCCGAGTCGATTAATAGTTTCTCTGAAATAAGCCGTTGATTTTACGGGAAAATACTTTACCGAAGGCTTCACCGAAACCGCTTTTCATCAAATGTTGATTTTACGTAAAATTCCTTAGGCGATTTCTCGACTGAACGAGAAATTAGTTACGTTTGTATCAACCGTGATACCTTTAAATAGTTGAATGTGATATATATAATATAGGCACCATAAGTGGTCTGTGTAATTACTGCCTTAGAGAAAAATAGGACAAAATACATTAAGTAGGTATGTATGAAATTTATAACAATAAAGATAGATTTTTAAATTTCAGTTTTATTTTACAACTAATGTTGAATTATTTATTGGTGATGGTAACAGTTTTCTCGTTTAAGGTTATATCCGTCTTGTAGACTGAAACAACAAAGTTGAAGGAGAAAATAAAATGATTGCATTAAAATATTTGTGTTGTGGCACTACCTATATCAACAAATGGAGCATGACTATGTAAATAAGGATAGCCGTCTGGATGAGTTTATAACAAAGGGACAACTTGTGTTTTCTATTTATAACATGTAATATATACAAAAAAAATATATAAGTATGTTTATCCGTTGTTTAGTACACATATAACAGGCTTCACGCTTGGGGCTAGATGGCACTGTGTGAATGTCAGTGGATATTTATATTTATTACTTATAAAGCGTCATCAGTCCCTAACGTCATTGCAAGGCTCAGGTGTAACAGCACATCACAGCTATAGGAACATTGGGCCGTAACCCACTACGGTAGCCCACTGCAGTTTGGTGATAGGGCATTTTACCCTTCGAAACACGGAATCGTCTTTATTTTAAATTAATAAAGCTACTCTCTTTCACTATACGACATCCGCGTGAGTTACTCGAAATCCATGAACTCAATGCACTGACTACTCAATTTAAGAGGTAGTAGGTTAATCTTGTCATAGACAAATTATCCATCGGTAGATTTATAGGTAAGACCGAAATCACCTTATCGCTTTTTAACAGTGAATTGAAAGGACAAAGTTGAAGGAGAAATTAAATTGATTGCACTGTTAGAGTTGTAAGTAACCTTCAATTGTACAGATTTGTTAAGTTTTCGGTCAAATTCTTGTAAAAATTTCGTTGATATGTAGGACTTTTAAATTTAATAGGTTAGTTATTAGACTGACAGTTCACCTGGTGGAAATAAGTAGCAAACATTACCTTTCCGTGACTATGGTAACTCCAAAGTTACGTAAACGTTCGGGAAGAAAATACGAAGGTTTTAAGTAACCTTGCTTTGTTTGGAAAAATAAAATTTATTCAACATCACCTATAAAATTTATTAGTTTGCAACTGCATTGTGGTCCCTTTTTGACATCATACTGGTATATTAAAGACTACGGTTGCATAACGTATTAACTCGACTGCTTGCTTGATAACCTATTTGACCTGTAACACAACCTTGATTGCCTTTTATTTCGTTGGATTGTTATTTAAATTTAGATCCTACTTTTATATATTTATGAGTGTTTTTTGTACTTCCTTTATGACTTTTTATTATAATGATGCTTGGAATATGCATAAGTATGTATACCTACAACTTTGTGTGGAAGTTATGCTTTTTTACGTATTTTCTAAATAAAGAAAATATCTGCATATACGTACCTATAAATCTTCTTATTTCTATAACCTTTAAAGGTGATTGTTGGAACATGGAACATAGATTATCTGTGTAAAGCTGTTTGGTATCAATTTTGTATACATATAGTAAACAAGTGGAATTGGCGGCATGGTTTTCCATCGAAAATTTAATTTCTTGCTACGGTATTGGCTTTAGTTATAACATGATAGGATTATAATCCATACAAATAAGTTTAACATAAAGTATCCCCATGAAAATACGGTGTTTTAACATCTCATGTTAAAGGCATTGTAATTCAAACCAAGTTACTTAACATGAATAAAAAGTAATTCAGAAATTAATACTTTAATGATAATTAACATTAAAGTAAATTTTTAGGGGTTCCTATGAATACCTTTATTATTAAGCACTTTAATTAGATTATTACGAAAATTTTGAATGTTGCCTATTTTTTATTAAGTTAATTTATGTATATGCTTTTTAGGGTTCTAAGGAGCTGCACTGTACTGTGCAGTTAAGTTCCGTAAACAAAGGTTTTATATATATTTTTCAGCAATACATTTAAGTGGATAAATTAATAGTCGTTGAAATTTGTGTTGTTATGCGTAAGAAATCTACTCAAGTCTTGTTACTGAGTGGGGTGTGTCTTAATGCCCTCCTAACAAGGTATTAGGAAAGACAGGAAATTCTGAGCTGTCTTTGCCGAAGGTAGAGAGAATGTGGGCTCGTTTATATGTAGGTACTATAATTTTCAGGAAGTTTACGAGACATTTAATTTATAACGTTCTACGGTTGTAAATACAATTACAGTTAAAAGTTAATTTATTTTAGTGTATTAGTAATTTAAAATATGTGCAATGAAAATTTCAAGTGAAAGTTATTCTCGTTTTAGAAAATGTATGCCTACCTAAGTTTTAATAATAAAAGTTAAAAAGTATTTAAAAAAAATATTACCAGTGAAAATTAATAGAAATTCTAATCTCTTACTGTATTATTTTTAAATTTTGTTCTTTAAATACCGAATGTTATTTTGTTTTGTGCTCAGAAATACATCCGTGTATTCCAAGAGCTTTGGTATTTAGGTATGACGTAGGCCCGAGGCTTCGTGCAGGCTTGAGTGTAGGATCTCAGTGGCGATGCAACCAAAAGGGCAGGGGTGAAGGGGCTGAGGCAACCGGTCTCTCTTCGGCGTCATACCCGACTGTCCTCGTTTGCCTTGCCTTGAGTGTTTGTGTTTATATCCAGTTTTTCTTCACATTTCTATTTAAAATAATTTTAAAAAGTGTTCTTCCATAATTAATTTATTACCTAAACGGTTTATACTGATAGCTATTTGAATTTGATTTAGTTTTAATAAGTAATTAGTTAATTAGGTTACGATCTGGATTTTATGATGTTTTTTAACCCATTGAATACAAGAAACCCCAGAAGTGTCGCTAGCTTTCTACAGTCTTCACAATAAAAATCAGGTAAACTTAATTATCCGTTTAACCACCGCAGACGTGTTCAACAGATAATTGATTGTCTATTGTGTCTGAAGTTCTGACGGTTAAAAGTTTTACCATTCAATTCCGGTATAAAGTCGAAATCACTTATATTTCTTTGAACAAGCACGTACGCGCAACGCGTTGATGTCTTCAAAGAGAACGCGCATCCGCTTTCCCGCATACGTTTGTCAACATAAAGATCGTGATCAGAGACCATCTGCGCAGATAAAGTTTAAAACGTCCACGTACACGGATGAAAGTTGCACGAAAACGGGCCCGCGAGATTGGAATTTTGGTACACGTATCACTGACACGGCGGCGCACCCACCTGCCGGCCACCACACCTGAGCCAAAAGTGTGTCAACGGCAGACTCCTCGAACACGACTATCAATCGTCACAACTTTCACATTACCTTAAATTAACACTCTAGTGAACACATGGATAAATTACCTTATTCGTGTCGCGGGCGGTTAGTGAACAAAAATCCGGTTATGCACTATCAAGGGTAGGGGTTAACGCACGGCCACAGTGCTAACACAAATTCACTACACTCGAGTCAGTCTGTCACATGGTAAGGCGGTGCGTTCGTGACGACCGCCGGGTCACAACTGAGGCTTTCTTCAAGGCAGCGACGCGTGCGCAGGTAAGAATAAGACTACGGTGTTTTGTAGTGTTGGGCAACATTAAACCAGTCGGTTAGCCTAAATTATGGGAAGTAAGTTGTTTCTATCCAATGTTAGGACTACCAAAATTAAGGCCCGTATTCTAGAACGAGCTCAATGTTGATATTTACTTAAATTGAGTTAATAAGGGATGGCGTTATTTATAATATAGAGCGCTATCCCTTTCTAACTCTATTCAAGTAAAGATCAACGCTTGAGTCATGTTCTAGAATATAGACCTAAGAGTCTGGTTTTTAGGAATAAACAAAGGAATACCAATGATTTATGAAGTTTTGTTGTAGATGTATCGCAAATTAGTTCGCCATTGAAGTCACAAAATATGATTCGATTTTTAGCAAATAGTTTTTTTCAGATTTTAAAAATTCTAAAAACCGCACAATGACATTTTTTAATGCACTGACTGTATGAAAATACGACCAAATTTACGATGGTATTCATTTAAAAATTAGAATTATTTTTTACTTTTCAAAATACTTATGGCCACAGGCGATCTTACTTTACTTTAAGTTTCAAAAGGGAGTGCTCTCTTAACCTTTCACCAAACAACGTATAACACACTTTTATATTTGTTTTTTAATTGAACATTCAAACTATTGTACTATGAAACAATCGGTCCTTTTACAATTACACCAAATCGATTGTATTATAAATCGATACCAACCGGTTAGAATGCATGCATCACTATACACGTACAAGTGCAAATGGATCTGTGTGCGTTTGTTCCTACGCTTTTCTGTTTGACCGACACTGGGACCTGTCTTTGAGTGTGGTTATTGTGCAGTGATATTTATCATACTATGATAATTACTATTTTTAAACAAATTAATTGAGATGCCACAATTTGACACCATCATCTAGGCCAAATTACGAGCAGACAGCAAATTGAATCCGTTGTGTGTGTTGCAAATATATTTTATGAACATTAATAAAATATGCATATACATATATACTTAATTAACGTTAAATCGCGCAAGGTAAGGAAAAACTTAAAATCTTTTAGATGAAATTAACTGCCGGTAAACTTTTTCTTTCTTAATCAACCTGACCTGAGGTATTGCTATCTACAAGCTGTTAGCCAAAACTTTACACTAACTATCGGCGAGGAGGCCCTGAGTCTGGCAGCCCTTTACGGACTGGTAAAGTAAACAAAAGCTCGTTTTGACAGGTATTTCGTTTTCTAAAATTATTTTCCATCTTTTAATGGCAAGCAAGCCTTTTCGTTTGTAATCCCATGCAGTAAAATACCTTGTCTAACATCTGGGGTATACCGACATGTTGGTATTAGAATGACATCATGATACCATTGTTATCCGAACAAAACGTGTACATACAAAGTATTAGTTTAATTGAATGAAGATATGTTTCAAAATTGAGTTAACGTGTTCCACCATAGTTACCGACACACAGCAAGATAAATAAATAAAAATATGTTATAAGTACGCCTAACCATAACAGAGCGGCATTGAAGGAGACCAACAACTGATAGACAGTTATTATCCTCCATCAATGCCGCACTGCGCCCGATACCCAAGACGACAGATGTTAAGTCACTTATACCCAGTAATTTCACTTGCTACAGTGCCTTCACCCGAAACACAAAAGTGCATAGCACTCCTGTTTCACGTGACGATATCTGGCACTGCGGTGGTACCTACCTAAACGACTCAGTATAGAGTCTACCACCAAGTAAAATTAATACTACTAATGATATTCTATTCAGCCTATCGCAGTCCACTGCTGGACATAGGCCTCTCCCATTTTACGCCAGATATCCCAGTCCTCCGCTTTACTCATTCAGCCTCGACCAGCGACCTTTCGTAAGTCGTCGGTCTATCGGGCCGGAGGTCGTCCTACGCTACGCTTGGAGTAGAGAAGGAATGCAATTCAACTTGAACATATTAAACGTAAACACTTTCAATTGACAAATGTATGAAGATAAACCAAGCAGCGTGATAAATTCATATGGAACACAACCATGACTTGTAGAAATAGTCACGCGCCGCAAATTCCATAACGGATGCTAATCTATTGCGATCAGAAGTTGGTCTAACAGTAACTTGACCATGTTCCCGACTGCAGACGCGTGCTTTCCATACTAATAAACGCGCGTGAAATGCAAAACGAAACGGCACATTCACCTCATACATATGACAGTAGGTAGAAGTTAATTTTGTCTGTCCTAATTCGGAAGACATTTTTAAAGATGTTTCTAATTTACGTCTTTTTTATCTATTCTAGCGCAGGATATTACCATGACCATAATTGCTGCTGATAAAAAGCTATTCCACGACGAGGTTCCAGTGCTGTCAGAATAAACCACTTGTTGGAGAAGTGGGCTTACTTAAAGATGCTAACATGCTGGGTTTGTACGCCACGAGTTTATGGTTGGTAATATAATTCTATTGTATATCAGTGATTCCTAGGTGTGAAGATTTTGAGTCACGTTTCTGTATTTGCAAACCTGCACAAAGGTACATAGAAGTCAAAACTCCAAATTGTTGGTTTGTCTAAAGGCTCCCAGATAGTAATGGGAGTAAGTGTATAAAATTACACTGTTCCTTTCTCGTAATCGTTTTCCCTAATTCGTTTTAATAGTGGTAACTCACGTGTTACTAGTGTTGGCAATGTCATGAGTATCACTTATCATTTGATGAAATAACTGTGCGTTCTCCTATCTATGTAATTACAACCTATTTAAATTATTTAATCTTACCAAAATATAAATTTAAATCCAAATTATAATGTTCAAGGGTAAGTTTCTAGCAGCAAGTATATTTTTCGGAATAATTTAATAAAAAAGTACAAGTAACGGATTTAGAACTTGAAGGAGCTAATATAATTCATATATATGAATTAGCCAAGTCATGCCTTAGGTCACAATATATTATTATTCTAAGTTATATTTTTTGTTGTAATAAGTATATTTTGGGGCTGACCATTGAACTTGGCACCCATTTATATCACACTTATTTGGTTGCTGAACTCAACAACCAAGACATGTCGTTACATTAAATTTGGCTTTATCTTCCTGAGTCTAAAAAGGCAATTGTACTTCCCTGTATAAGAACGGGGATATAGGCATAGTCAATAATTATAGACCAATTTCTGTTCTGACTACAAAAAATATTGAAATTATACTCAAGAAACGACTGTTTTTCGGTTTTCTGGACTATATTAAATTAATACATGATAACGAGTAAAGTTTTAAACGAGGCACGTCACCGGACGATACTATATTAAACTTGACTAATGGAGTTGTGACAAATCTTGAACCATCTCTTAAAAATAATTGGTATATTTATGGACCTTTCGAAAGCCTTTGACACTGTCTCTATACCGGTCTTATTTAGGCGATCCGCCCCCGCCTGCGTAGGCCATCGTCGCGATTACCCGTAGGTTAGCTCAGTCCCTATAGGTGCGTCATATATAAGAAAACACATTAAACCGTAGAATTCATACTTAAAATTATGCACTTCACGGCAAAATGTAAATTCATGTTACAAAAGGAAACAAACATTAAAAGGAAATTATTACGATTGCGTTAATTATCGAACTGAGGGAACAATATGGGGAAGGCTGATTTCTATTTTTTTATATATGCAGCGATTCTAGAGCTAAAAAACCTTTAAAGCACATTTTTAGGTACTTACCTAAACAATGTGCTTTTAAAGGTTTTTAGCTCTAGAATCGCTGCATATATACCCAACGGACACAGTTTATTTTAATCTTTATTGCATATGGAATTCGTTCTTCTTCTTAGCGTGTCGAAGGCAAACACACATTCAAATTTTAGCGACCCAGAAAGCAGCCACAGCGACAGCATTATCTGACGCTGTCATTAGGTCCTCCCGCGTGCAGCTGGAAGGGCACGCCGGGCACGATGTCAGATGGGCCATCGGGCCGAACCACAAGGCAATCAATGTGACCACCCAAAAACCCCATCTAGCTAAAAATAAAAGTTTAAAAAGCACAATGATTCACAAGTTTAACAACTGTAAAACTAACATAACTATGTTGCACATGGTCAACTAAAGAATGTCGAACTTTCCCTGAGAGCACGCGTCGGGCTACGTCACTAGCGAGTCACTCGTGAGGATATTCATGAAACGTCGACACCATTACTTTAACACATCCGTGTGAAAGATGACTGTTTCAATTTCAACTCGGTTGGCATTGACCTTGCAGTTCTGTAATGTCACGCCATGTAAATTGGATCTTATAATTGAAACTAATATAAATAGATAGATAGATAATTCTTTATTGCACAAAACAAATTAAACACTTAACATGATTCTGCACAGGAAAAAAAGTACAATTGGCGGCCTTATTACTAAATAGTAATTTCTTCCAGACAACCAACTTATAATAGAAGAGGACAATTGAAAGAAGGGGTATGCATACATATAAACAAGAATAAGAGAAATACAAATAACCTAAATATATATACTTAAATACATACATATGTAACTATCAACTTAATATATATATATATATATAAAGAAAATACATTAGCATAATTTTTAATACATACATACATAGTATAATATTGCAAACAAAAAATACCTAAATTAAATATACAAACTTTATAAATATTATAAATATTATGGGACATTATCATTTCGCCAACTGATTAAGCAACGAGTTTTAGTATAGTACAACGTATGAACATAGGTATATTGATACCTAATAAAATTTTTTAAGAAACATACGTTATTACAAATATTCTTATGTACTTAAATAGAAACACCCAAATCAGTACAAACATGATCAAACACACTTATGTTTGTAAAGCCAACATTTCAATCAACACACCACATGGAGCGCTACTTACTAATTAAGTAGTGCGGGTAAATAATGTTAAAGTATTCGGCTATTACAAAATGGGTTCCTGGTTCACTCTCCGTGCCGTATACACATTCGTGTTTGAAACCGTATCTGTTTGCGTTGGTTCGGTGTATGTAAAGTATAAAGTAGGTTTATCCTTATTTAGTAACATAGCTTTTTATAAGCTTCTTGCTGTAAAACTTAAAAATTGGGGATGGTGCTGTAGGTATGTAGGTGTTGATGTTTATTAACAAGCTTTGCCCCGCGGTATAAGGTATTCTCCGTGTAAGTAAAACGTAGCCTATGTTATTAATAATAAGGCATACTAACCACATAGATCATTGTTATCTTTTAGATGGAAATAAATTATATTATATTATATTATGTGTTATCCCAGGGAGTCAACTAACTTGATATCGAATTGTATGAAATCGCTTTTAAACAGCGTCGTGGCTCAATGGTGTGGACTGTCGCCTTCCTACCAGAGGCTGAGGTTCAAATCTCGACACGTAAAATTTTATTCCTTATACATCAGCTACCTGCCGATAAAAGTCCCGTCAAAATTGGTCTAGCTATTTCAGAGATTACCCAGAACAAACAGACAGACAAGCAGACAATTTGACATATTTTGGGTGTATGCCTCTATATATATATATATATATATATATATATATATATATATATATATATATATATATATACAAAATGCTATTACAAACAGTCACTCCAATTTTATTTATACCTATGTATAAATAACGCATTCTGAAACGACCAACGTTACCCGTACTAATCAATGATGTAAAAAAGTATTTATTAGTGATATGCTCACAAAACAATCGAAAAAAGTGTTTCGAATGCAGTGACAGCACACATACACATATTTCGAATTTCGAACACATTTGCCTAAACATAAGTGTACAAACTGTACTCTCTTTGGCGGTTCGTTTTTGAGGCATGGGTGGCGTATCTACCTTTATATGTACGGAATATCATTGGTATAATCTAAAACATATAGCGGTACGTCATATAGGAGTATAGTCTGAGAAACAAGGGATCTTCCAGAATTGCTCTCAGTGTGGGTCGTTGTATCTCATTAATACCTAATACAGGATATGTAGTCCTACGTAGGTATCACTTTCGAACCTGACTGAATTTCCAATTAACCTTTAATTAGTGGTTCGATACTAGATACTTTGGGGATATAGTTAATAGCGATCTATGATAATAATTTGAGGTGGTCTCGTGTGTGTTTAAATCTTGTTTGTATATATATGAAACTAAGCATTTAACCTTTAATATGGGTTTAGAAGAGATTGTTATTTATTTGAATTTTAATTTATTAGGACAACCAACAAGATAAACACACAACATTTATTGTTGCTTGTCTGGTACAAGCAACAATGAATTAGAGACAAACTTAAAGCTAAGTGTCACCTTACTTATAGGTTGCCACGGCATGCAATGTGAACTATAGTATTAAAATTAAACAATATAGATTAGATATACATACTTACCTACTCTTTTTTATAATACATACATATTATACATAGAAAACACCCAGACCGATACAAACAGACATGGGGATCGAACCCGGAACCCTTGGTGTGGCAGCCGACCTCTCAACCGCTACACCAATTGGTAGACTCGGTACTGAGTCGTCTAGGTAGATACCACCGCAGTGCCAAATATGGTCCTATGAAATAGAAATGCTTTGCATTTCTGTGTTTCGGGATCAGGGCACTATAGCTAGTAAAATTACCGGGTACAAGAGACCTAACATCTGTCGTCTCGAGTGACGGGCGCAGAGCAGTGTAGACGGAAAAATAATGACTACCTACTGTTATTAATTTCCTTCCACACTGCTTCTGTCATGGTCAGGCGTATGACTCACCACCAGATGAGCGCACTTATCGCCCCGTTCCCTTATGACATAAAAAAAATGACCACAATATGGTTCAATACCATACAAAATCGTCAGATCGTCAAAATTTACTTAATTAATTCGACCGAAAAGAGCGGTTACGACATAATTCTCGTGGTTAAATCAGTTTGTATGCTTTGCCACATTGCTGGCCTAAAATAACTCAAACTTTAAGTTAAGTTGTTTGAAAATTTGCATAAATACACAAGTACTAGCAACGCGCCGCGGTTTCACGCACAATGTTACTGTTCCCGTTGGAATTCAAAGATGGTACATGGTCTAGGTATAAAAGTTGCAAAAAAAAGTAATCATTATCCACGTCGTAGTTATTTGAACATACTAATACATACATACGTCTATAAATTATTACATCACTCTGTCTACTATATTTTATCTTACGTGTTCGGTTATTTTGACGACCCATTTTGTGTATTGGTATGGGAAGTCAACAATTCAAGGGTTCTGAATACAATCCCCGGGTAGTACAAACAATCATTTGTGCGCATAAATACGTATATGTTAGTCTGGATGTTTATATATGTATAATACGTATTTCATCATCAACTCATTAAACGTCCCCATCGAGGGGCACGAGACTACCCGTAAAGGGTGTTTATTTGGTCCTCGCGGGCCCAGTGCGGATTGGCCGACTTCACGCACAACCTTTAAATCTCTTCGCAGGCGTGCGTAGGTTTCCTTACGATGTTTTCTCTCACCGTAAGAACGTCGGATAATTTCGAAAATTCGAAATGACATTGACGTGGTGGGATTTGAACATGCACCCTCCCGGTAGGAAGGCAACAGTCCACACCATTGAGCCACACCAGAAGCGGATTGCTATTATACCATGAGATACTTCCACCCCCGGGCATATAACTCTAGCGACTCTCTCCAGTAGGAGTTAAGGATTTGGTGCTCATGGGATCCACTTTACCTACCAAAGGCAAGATAAATGTGAATACCAAAGTGTTTTTTTTTTTTTTATACTATAACAGGCAAACGAGCAAACGGCTCATCTGATGGTAAATGTCACCGCCGCCCATGTACATTTGCAATACCAGAGGGCACTGAAATGCGTTGCCGGCCTTTCAGCAGGGAATACGCTCTTTTTTTGAAGGTCGCCGGGTCGTATCGCTCAGGAAATATCTCCGGCAGCAACTGATTCCACAATTTCGTCGTTCGTGGCAAGAAATTACGACAAAAACGCACTGTCGAGGACTTCCATTCATCTAGGTGGTGAGGATGAAATTTTGAGTTTTGCCTCCGAAGTGCGGTGGTGAAATGTAGCAGCCGGAACGAGTTCGAATAATTCCTCAGAACACTCCCCATGATATACGCGGTAGAAGATGCAGAGCGAGGCCACATCTCTACGCAAACCTAAAGCATCGAGCCGATCGGAAATAACCGGATCGTTGACGATCCGAGCAGCGCGTGTTTGAATGCGGTCAAATGGAAGAAGCTGGTAATGAGGCGCACCTGCCCAAAGGTGGGAGCAATATTCCATGTGGGGACGTATTTGCGCCTTATAAAGTTGCAAACGATGGCCCGACATGAAATATCGCTTCGACCTGTTGATTATACCAAGCTTCTTAGAGGCCAGTTTGGCTTTATCATCCAAATGACCGCGGAACTGGAAACTGCTCGAAATGTCAACACCGAGAATTCCAATACTGGCTGCAGGTGATAGGGGAGTATCTTGGAATTTAGGCGATACGACAAATGGCGTTTTTTTGGCGGTAAACGCGCAAAAGTAGCCGTAGCCCAGAGATTTCTCGAGAGTACGGGACCGAGTTGCGCGCCACACACCAGCCAGCAGTTAGCCACAAGCTGCCCGACGGAGACTGAAAGCACTGATCATACTAGCATAGAGCTAACCCCTCCAGCGAGCGATGAGGATATTACCATTACGACTTTATTACCATTATTATTTCCACGCGGAGCGGTCCCTAGCAGTCAACGTCCATCTGCTACACACCACCTTAACCAGTTCATAGGCCCGTCTGGTTGGAAGTCAGCCTACGGTTCTTTTCCTAATTGCTAATTCTGTGGGCTATATCGATCAGTCGATATCGAGCATAGTAATTCCTCCTTGAAAAGGCATCAAGATAGTGGCCATGTATGATGTATGATGTTGATGCCTTTAGAATCAGCAGTTTTTTTAAATTTATTAATGGGTTTATATTTGGCTTCAGTTTCACCTCGTAGCAAGAGAAGACGAGATAATGGTACACGTTTACCCAGAAAATGCCTATTGACTCTAGCCTTGAAGACACCGAGGTTGTAAGTCTGGATACACAGACGCAGGGAGGGTGTTTCACTCCCTAGCAGTCGAAACAAAAAGACGCAGCAAAACGCCGCTTGTGAATTGCGGGAAAGTCACTCGTTTTCAATTTGAAACTTCTGTTTCAACATAATTTACGTCGAACGAATTTTATTTCGACGTAATTGTAATGAACGTTCGTTATTCACAAAGATATAGGATATACAGCGCGCTATTCTAAATCTTTGTTTATTCATACAAATGCGTTTAGTTCTCTCAAAATTATATTATAAATACCTAACACATTCCTAACTTCAATCTAGCAACTTTACACCAACTAAAATAACCTAATTTGGAATGTAAATTACGCAACTAAATGCAACCAAAGTTTTGGTTCGCTCGGAAATACAAATATATTTGGTGATTAGAAGTTTACGTTATTTAGCAAATGTGCAATTAGGAACATTTATATTTTTTAATCAAAATTAACGCAACCAGATTTCAATGTTACTTGTTAATTGATTAATTTCACTACATATTGCTTTTTGTAATTAACATTGATTTGACGACCAATTTGGTGTAGTGGTTGAGACGTCGCGCGGATACTACACCATAGGTTCCGGGTTCGATCCCCGGGCAGTACAAACGTTTGGGGCAAGACGGTCCTGTGTAAATTTTTTTGTTAATATTTATATTGTTTATTATAAGATATAAGTGTTCTAATCTGACATTGGATACGAAACTAGCCCAGAGAGAGTCCACAGTTATGTTGGAATTCTTTCGACTAAACTCCCTCGGGGTTTTATGCCTCGTCGTATGGCTGACGGTGGGAAGCGCTGAGTATAATCAACTGTCCAGTTAGTTGACGATGTCCCCGCTGTATGGCCATGTTTACAGTGGTAAATATGCAAATGCTTTTCATCGCCTTAAGAAATACTTTTCTAGAAGTAGATATTGGACCATATATGTTCGAAATAAGACGACCTACGACTCTACTTTTGCCATTAGCTTAAGCATGAGTCTAACCACAAAAAATAGCTGCCGGTTGCCTACGGAACTGATACATTAACATCAATCTGAGCCCGCGCGATGTGTGTTTTCTAAATAAAGAGGTTTTCTAAAATGAAAGTAGCTCAAGATTTTCATTACATCAGCTACATGCCAATAAAACTTCCGACAAAATAGGTTGACCCGTGTCAGAGATTACACGGAACAAACAGACAGACGGACGGGCAGACAGAAAGACAAAAATTATTTAAAAAATGTATTTTTTTTTGTACCTATGCTCCGTATGCGTATCTACATACAAAAATGCAGTAAGACACCTTTATTTCAATATTACAAATACTCCAATTTTATTTGTGTCATAGAAGATAAAACAACGTTCAGCCAAAGGCTTGCCATATTGATTTTAAATAACATTAAAATCATATGAAGTTTATCTTAGATTTGGAGAATTTCTTATTAAAGCTTAGATATAAATTCAAAAATAATATGATGTTATCCGTTGCTCATAAAGTGCATTACTAAATGAAAAGATCCGACAGTGTCCCTGCTGGCCCTTAAGTTTTTCTCATTAAATGTTATACAATGTAGGCTGACCGCTCAAGACTGACTTTTAGTAGGATCTCTTTTTCTCCTAAAAAAACTTTATTATTGACCTAGTTCTAGTCGGGAGTTTGTAGTGTCGTTGCTATTAGTTTCGGTTTTCTCCTCTATAAAAAACATACACTGATTAGGGATCGGACATTGACGTTGCTGTTACTAACCGCCTGTTAGCATATCAAATCTTCTATAAATTCTAACTCAAATCACAGTCATGATTACCACTGGGAAGGCGATGTATTCTGTCATATTTGTTAAGATCATCATCAGACGTACATCACGGGCCCCCGTATAGGGTGTATAGGCCTGAATCGTCCAGGCAGGCCCAGTACAGATTGGCTGACTTCACGCAAAAACTTTTTATTTCTTCGCAAGCGTGCGCAAGTTTCCTCACGATGTTTTCCTTCTCCGTAAGAGCGTCGATAAACGTTCATGTAATTTCGAAATTAAAAAAGATATTGGTATGTGGCATTATTTGAACCTGCACCCTCCAGATCGGAAGGCAACACTAATGAACTACCGATGCTCTCATCTTTGCTAAGATACTGCTAATAAATGCACCGAAATCATTGTTATCATAATTCGTACACTGAATTTTTATTGCGGTTACAGTAATTATAAGCCAGCTTGCAAAACCCAGAACAATTGGTCGTTGACTCGTGAGACTTTTCTTATAGGAAATGTTACGCTTGCTCTTTCATTGTTTCGTGTTATGAGTGCTTCATTTACTTCCTCATTGTGTTGAGATCACACTTTTTTTACGTGCACAATTAGTCGATTGACCTGCATATAAAAAACGGTCACCCGGAATATACCTGCTTCTTCCACAATAAGACTTGACAAATTCTAACAAGCTTACTAATCTGGTTTCCGATAATACCATGCAGCGATTCCATAGCGATTGGTAGTAAATATAGATGACCGATGGACTATGAGAAAGTCTTTAAGTCTACCAAAACGAGGGCTTTTCGGGCCGATTCATCGATCTATATCTAATACATAAAATAAAATTGGAGTGTCTGTTTGTAATATTGAAATAACCATTTTTTCATGTTCACGGTACAAATGCCAATATCAATTTCTAAAATTGTTGTTAGAGAATATCTTACCGCGGGGCACAGCTAGTAAGTAAATAGATATTGACGTATGGCTTGAGTCACATAATATTAAAGGCACCGTTGTTGATCTGGCGCCAAGTCATATTTAATAAAATTTTCATAGATAATTTTGAGCGGAAATGATCAATAATTAATGAAAAAAAAGGCAGATTGCGTAAAGTGCGAGCTCCGAGCGTTGTCAGAAGAACTCAAGGGAGTTTCTTAATTATCCGTTTTTATGGGCATGCAGCAATGAGTGAGTTAGGAACATTTTCCCAATGGACCGGCGAAACATGTTTTTGTTTTAGTATAACAACGCCGTTAAGAGCACCTTACTCGGCTTGGTTTCGTGCTCACTCTTACATGCCTGTTTTATTTTTGTTTCATAGGAAGGTAAACAAGCAAACGGTTCACTTGATGATAAGTGATATCGCTATCCATACTCGTAACTTCAAAAAAGCATCGAGTGCGTTGCCCTTCGTATTTTATGTTACACAGTGTTTTTTTATGTTACATAGTGTACAGCCCGATGGAACGACGACTTGCGAAAGGTGTGCTAGGGGAGGCTGGATGAGAAAAGCGGAGGACCGGGATATCTGGCGCAAAATAGGGGAGATCTATGTCCAGCATTAGACTATGATATAAAGAGAGAGAAAGTGTATATGACTTCATCATCATCAGCCCATGAAACGACCCCACCGAGGGGCACGAGCCTAACCGTATAGGATAGGCCGCCTTCACGCAAACAACCTTTGAATCTCTTCGCAGGCTTCCTCACGATGTTTTCCTTAACCGTAAGAACGTCGAATATCGTACATATAATTCGAACCTGATTCGAAAATTTGCACCAAACCTGCTTCCATATCGGAAGCAACAGTTCACACTATTGAGCCACCGTCGCTATACTTACTAAAACAAAATAATAAAAATTTCAAAGCCCACTTGTAGGTTTTGATCAATAATCAATTTACTCAAAGTTCTTCAAATATTCGCAACCCCTGAACTCAAATGTTTTGACTCAGACCCCTTTACAATATTAAAATCCTTTCAGAGGGGCTTCCCGAGGACTCCCTGAGGAGCCGCAGTTTTTTTATCAAACAGCGCAAACACAATTTGAACCTTATGCTTATATACATAAAGCATGCAGTACGGACCCTTCTACAAGGTTATCTAAAGAGTTTACGACTCTGTAAGATACGTGGCTCTGTAAAGGCGTGTAATACGGACATTCACGAGCCAAAAGAGCTGGGTATGCTAATAATTCTCTAGATACTAAATGCAAATTCTCTCACTCGTATTAAGGAATTTGAGGTTGGCTGACATGTAACCATTTTTTCCGTACATTCAGGATCACCCAGTTCAGGTCTAATTGTAGGAATCGTTAATAACTTTCGGAATGTCACTCAAATAAATTATAAATAAATATCTAATTTTCATGGATGTTTGTTTGTTATATTACTTAACGCAAAAACAACTTTGAGAAACTCTAAAAAGAGAAAATTTGAAGAACACATAACTGGGTGGTACCTAAAAAGCATCTCTACATTTTTCTGTGCATTGCCATAAATACATGTCTGTACATAAAAAGTGTATTAAAGTATGTTTATAAGTTGGTAAGTACCCTAACTACAATCTCCTCGCTTAATGGCTAGACAGTGTTAGTGGATATATATTTATTTATTTTATTTAAAGCGTACATGGGGTTATCTAAAGCCGTATAATTATTTTGTCTTTTTTACAGATATGTTATAAAATATTTAATTATGGTGCCATTTCTTTGTATTTGCATGATAAATTGTCGACTGCGTATTATATAAATGTATTTAGTTATGGTATTATATGTGCTTGAACTTCTTTTTGGGAAATATATGGGAAAGAAGACTATCAATTATGTTCTAAAGGATATTTAAATAATCATATTTTTTATAATTTATCAATCAGCCTTCAACCCTTTCATATGTATTTTCTTACATTTTATAACCAATACGTCCTAATTTATGGAATTTGCTAATATATTCACTTTTTCCATTCAGAATGTACAACTTTCTGTAATGAAAAGCTCCTGAAAGCCAGTTCAGTATTGCATTGCTAATCAAGGAGGATACTAATGAAATTTCCAATGAAATCTGTCGAGGTAAATCAGGAGAATCTTTAATCATACCGTGCTGTCATCAATTCTCTGTTCATAATCTTGACTGTGCTTGATTTGTAGCTAATTGAACACAAAACGTTATTGACATATAATTAATTGGTAATTAAGTCACATAACTTAGCTCAAAGAAATCGTTAAGGCAGAGAGGAAATGTTGTTCACGTCTTTTCATTCCGGACAATATTCCCGAATTCAGCATTAACGACACAGGTACATCTTAAATTTGTTACGATTATTTTAAAAATATGAATACCTTCTTATAATCTCTTTCAACAGTGTAACTTTAATGATTCGATAGCATTATTGTGCCAGAAAAAGCGAAGTAATAGTACGAGTAATATTGTTTTAAGAGATGGCGGTAAGCCTTTGTGTTATTTTAATGATAGAAATGAATTCTTATACCAGCCCACCCTAGTATAACCTTTTTGTTGCACTTTTATTAACTTTGTGGAGTAACGTGCAAATGACGTTTAGGTTTAGGGATTTGATTAAAGACATAATATAATATATTTTTAAGAGTTTTGGCAATGATGTAACCCTATTGAACCCAGAATCACAAATAGTTTTTTTTCATTCACTTTAAACATTAACACTTCTTGAATCAACGACGCCGTAGGTATACTCAATTTAATCGCAAAAGGGGAATTAACACAATATACTATAAATAAATAAATTTTCACTTACATTTACACGTCGCCAACTAGGCCGATGTAAAGCGTACAGCTGGTAGTTGTGGTAGTATGGGTACTAAACAACGGATAATTATATATACTTCTTTTGTAAATACATACATATAATAGATATTATACAATAACATAATTGAAGATGACCAGTCTATAATATAAAGGTACAGTCAATTAAATTCGAATTCAATAATATTTTATTCTGTTGAGGACCGAGGAAGCCATACTTTCAATGGTAATGGACCGAAGACTTATGACAAAAGCCGTATGTAAAAGTCGTTGGAGAATACGTCTCCTGGAGTGCAGTCTAATAGACCGATAACTTAAGGTCGTTAGATCAATGGTAGAAGCTGAATGTAGAAAGGAGAGAGAGGACCATGATAGCTAGCGCAAAATGGACGAGATATGTGATCTTCTGCATCCCGTTTTTAGATATCGTCCCGTGTAACAGGAGTGTTATGCACTTTATTGTTTTGGGATGAGGGCACTGTAGCTAGTGAAATTACCGGGTATAAGGGACCTAACATCTGTTGTCTCGGGTGACGGTCGCAGTGCGGCATTAATGGTGGATAATAACTGTCTATCAGTTGTAGGTTTCCTTCAATGCCGCTCTGTCATGGTAAGGCATATCACTTATCATCAGGTGAGCGCTTTGACCATCCTGTACATGTATAACATAAAAAAACACACTTTTGTTTGTTGACCCCAATCATGTTCGCAACCAACAAATGGATACGGTGTTTTCTAAACATCGTGCTGTTTACTTTCTATGACAACTCGGCCTAGCAAACAAAACCGTGAATATAATTGCTATTCGTATCTCTCTGATATAGTAACGTGTTATAAATGAGAAAGTCGGCATCCTTAAATGCAAACAGAATAATTAAATCAGCCTGTCAGCATTTCCTCGTTCGTAATATTTCTAGCTGCTTAAGGATAATCCTGTGTCTAAATGAAGTATCGTCATAATTTGATAAATGAGGATAATTGCTTTTCACTTTGTACGCAACTGTATAATAAAATATAAGGTATATTAATTTAGCTTTTAGTTGTGACGCTTTTTGCGTGAAATATTTTGGAAAGCATAACTTATGGCTTAAGTTTGATAATAATGTTTACAATGTTTACTAAGTTGTAGACGCGATACTGAGTTGCCTAGGTAGATACCACCGCAGTGCCAGATATCATCCTGTGAAACTTTTGTGTTTCGGGATGAGGCTGTAGCTAGTAAAATTACTAGGCATAAGAAACCTAACAACTGTTGTCTCTGGTGTCGGGCGCAAAGCGTCATTCACTATCAGTTGTTAGTCTCTTTCAATGCCGCTCTGTCATGGTCAGGCGGATCACTTACCAGGTGAGCGTCCTGACCGTCCTATACACTTTTTTACATAAAACAAAATTGCAAATGGATCTGCAAAAAACATTCCTTTGACGTTTACTTTTCCTTAAACTCACAGCAAACGCAAAAGTTTCCTTGTATTTAAAACTGTACATTATTCAACGCATCCTGAGCGGAATATCGATTAAGACTGTGAAGTTATTCTTGGCATTTCAACTAACTAATGATTTGACGTTTATTATGTTAATAAAAATTGCTGGCCGCCAACTATACAACATAGAAGGTTTAATGCGTATGATGTATTTTGAAAAACACTACAGAAACCTTGTTTAGAGCCTGCTTGGATGCTGATGCCGAGGGGCACGAGTCTATCCATGAATGATGTAAAGGCCTTAGTCGAAAGGCTTAGGAAATCCTTCGTTCATAGAACGGGCACTTCATCGTGTAGTATTGTACGGTGCAATGCGTATGCCTATTATTTCGTATAACACGATCCTCGATGATTTTAGAAGCTAAAATATGGAATAGCGTGAGTAACATAATACAGCCTTGCGGAACACCAGCATTCACAGATTTAAAGAGTTAAGTACTCACACTCATTAAGTACTGTCCTTTAAGTAACGGTTTGTCAGACCACTGATTCCATTGGTATAAATGCTTAGGACACCCACAAGAGAGCTTAGAACACCCTCACGTAGCCTTCCGTTACGTTTTCATTTACATATTTTATTACATTTATTTTACTTGCACGGTCAATATTGCCTTACTCTTGAATTTAACCACCATCTTTTTTGAAATCCATAATTTAAACCGCTTAGTCTAGTATAGTGAATTTACTATAAACACATGTTAATGATATACTAAGATATACGACAATAATATTTAATAACAAATTTTGTATGCATGTTTAGATTGTCGGTGGCTCATTGGTGTGAACTGCCTTTCAATGTGGAGGGTTCAGATTCAAATCCTGTCACGTACGAATGTATTTTCGAAATTATATATCCTTTTATCCGATGCTCTTACAGTGAAAGGAAACATCGTGAGGAAAAGAGGTTACGTTCATCTTTCGTATTCAGGTTATCTGACGATTTTTCTATTTTATTTTTAAGGGATACATTTTAACGTTGAAGTAGTCACTTAAACATCTCTTAATATTGCAATTGATATATGTCAGAGTTGTATTTAACAAGTAACGGAATTAGAGGTTCGAGAGACTGATTTTCGAAAAATAAAAATAAAATGTGCATCGTTGGGCGCATTAAGTCGTTGGTTTTCGCTGATATGGCGTTCGTTACATAAAACACATCACGCAACACGGCATAGAATCTTTGTCATCAGAGGCCCATTGTTCTTCAAGGTAATAACTACAAGAAGATATTAAACAATAAATATGTAAATAAAAAACTGTATATTTCTTCATAAAATTGTAAAATAAATAATAGAGCAGTAATAAAATATGTAAGGAACGTATTTATAAATATCGTAGAAACTGTGGATTTGTTATATTGTGAAATAGAGAGCGAACGAAATCGGTGAGCAAACTAGAACGAAATAACATTTTTACTCGTATAATAAATATACGAGTATTATTAGGTAGTAAAAGCTTGTTACTTTAATTCGAATACTTATTATTTACGGTAACATCTGCCGTATCATATTATTTATATAGTGAATGAAATATCACTCGCAATAAAATAAATAATATAAATATTCACTGACATTCACACAACGCCATCTAGCCCCAAGTTAAGTGTGAAACTTGTATAATGGGTACTAAACAACGGATAAACATACATAAATACATTTTTGTAAGTACATACATATTATACCTAGAAACATTCAAACCAAGACATGTTCATGCACACAAATATAGATAGATAGATAGATAGATAATTCTTTATTGCACAAAACAAAATTAAACACTTAACATGATTCTGCACAGGAAAAAAAAGTACAATTGGCGGCCTTATTACTAAATAGTAATTTCTTCCAGACAACCAACTTATAATAGAAGAGGACAATTGAAAGAAGGGGTATGCATACATATAAACAAGAATAAGAGAAATACAAATAACCTAAATATATATACTTAAATACATACATATGTAACTATCAACTTAAAATAAAAAAATACAAATAATAATATGTGTACTGCTCGTGTATTAAACCCGGAATTTCTAGTATTTAATTCTACACTATTCTTTGAGCGGACAAAAAAGACACTGCGGGTCGTGCTTATTACGTAGTCTTGTTCTTCTTGTTTCTTACAATCTTGTACTTAGCATATATATATATATATATATATATATATATATATATATATAATATAATATATAATATATATATATAATATACTTCTACGGAAAATCTTTCTCTGCAGATTGCTCACCTTGAGCTACGTATCGGCAATGGTATTTCCAGAAAGATAATAATTGGGACCTTTAACCCTTTGACCGCCAGAGACGCCTTAAAGCATCATAAACAATAGATTTTCCATTCTGTCTGGATTCTTGGCGGTCAATTGATTAAGAATAGATAGTATTCCTTCGTAAACGGAAAGCAATGCTCCTGTGACATTTCTGGTGTCATATAAGCACTGACGGGCTTCAAACCGTTATCAAATATAAACAAAGTATCATCAAGTATCTTTACCCATTGTTTAGTTTCTATATTGCGAGCTTATGCTTAGTTTGGTGCTAGGTATTAATTTGCGTCTAGTATAAAAAATTGAGGTTTTTAATATTCCAAAAATGTTATTCGCATTAGTGCGAGCTCATTAGCGTTGCTTGATGTACAGTGCGAGTAGTCGTAGGATAGTAATAAAATGATTGCGAAATCATTGCAATATTTTCGAAATCTTTGATTACTGCCGTCTCTTAAAACAGTATTACTTTAATTTTATTCGTAATTTTTGTACCAGAATAGGATTAGGAAGGGAGACAAAAAATCCTTAAAAACATTATTACAACAATAATATTTAACTTAGTAATTAAATAATTGAAATTAATATTATTTTTGTCATTTCTTTGTCCCCGCCAGTTATAACTTTCAAAGTACATATAAATGTTTGCACTGTATGGTAGAGCTTGTTTGCCCTTTTCAGTGGGTATTTTTGGCAGTCAGGGCTTTTTTATCTTTAAATTATTTTCTTTTTATTTCATAATTTGAAGTATTGCATACATTTGAAATTGAACTCGGTCTCTCAACTCTTTCTCAAAGGAAAGGGTTTTGACAGACTTACAGACGGACTTAAAAACAATGTGTGGTTAAAAATCAAAAACAACCTTTTAAATCGAAATAAAAATAATAATATATTATACAAATAATGAGAAACAATATGATATTTACTTATGCAAGCACACCTGCTGGTAATACATCAACGCAATGACTTGTTGTCCGATATATTTGAATATGGTATGGAAGTAATAAATTTTGGGTTCTGTTTTTTTACGATCAAAAGATATCGGGCTAAAATTTGTGCTATAATTACAGATTCACTTTTGTCATAAATACTTACAAAATAAATTTAAAAGCCTAACAAAGTTTAGAAGTTTTCACCAAAATTTAAGCTTGTTTATTGACTTGAATCAATTTGAATTGGTTTACTTAATTCAAAAGAGGGTTAGGTGGCTTTGAGGATGAGGCTAAAATTAGACGTAAACAGCGGTTACTCAACGATCAGACGTAAAATCTGTTCGGGAAAACCGATGAATTATATATAGAGCCAAAGACAATAAGGAATAGTACTTAGACATTTTATGTTTTGCGTAGTTATCTAATTTATTTTTCATCGCAGGAGACCGAAGATATGGCAGTTACTCGCTCAAACAATTAGTTAAGTGATTCATAGGGACATCGCTGCAAGCATCTTCGGAACCTTACCCATAGGGAATTCATTAAATTATATAGTTTAGTTTTTAAACTCTTTAAGATTAAAACTAAATTTTTTGTTCGTGTTATATTGGTTTATATTGTTAGTTAAATTTCTATAGAAATATGTTTTACTGATTCAAAAGAAAATACGTCTACACGTGCGCATACCTAGTTATGTAGGTAAGTATATTAAACCATTGATTCTCAACAACGCTAGCCCTTTTTTTTATTTCCTGAATATATTCACACAGCGCCATCTAGCCCCAAGTTAAGCATGAAGCTTGTATTATGGGTACTAAACAACGGATAAACATACAAACATATTTTGCCCGGAATCGAACCCGTAACCCTTTCCCCAGGTCGTCAATTGGCGGCAAACATATTTTTACCATATCGGTAACTTTAACCGCCTTGGAGTTTTAGTTTTAATATTTATTGAATCATCTCTCGTATATTTAGATATTTTCGCACGGATTCAAGGTCAGTATCGAACGTACAGCGAACGTGGCAATCTGTTCGACCTCAATTAATTGTATCCACATGAGTCAGACTAAAATATGTTATTTTTCTCATTCTAACATAATAAGTAAATTAGTAGTATATTTGATTCCATAATCCTACTACTGTGCGTTAATGGGTGTGAGGTATAAATGTATCCATTAACATATATATGTATATTTATGTTTTCCAACGACGCTAAATGTAAAATTAAAGTAGAATCAAGGCACATTTAACTTTGAAACAAGTTTATCTCTGGGAGTACAGCAAAGGTGAATATGCTGGGGACAGTAGGTGGCTCCATTATATGTAACTCCCACCCAACATTTTGTCATGGTTATACGGTATTAGCGAGCAGAAATTACGGGACAGCTAAGCCGTAATGAGGGCATACGTATTCGTTTTACTGCGACCGCATTACCCTTTTACATCCAGGGTCTAATTTCGCATCATAATAGAATGTAATATGAAAGAGTTTTATGAACGTAATGTTTATGATGGTTGGCACGTGGGGTAATTGAATTTAAAGGTATATTAGTAACGAATGTGTATTTGCATACATATAGATACGTAGAACTTCATATATAACAAAAACATAAAAACAATACTTTTTTAGCATCATCACCTATCGATTCATATCACCATGATCTAAAAATAATAAAATGTCTCTCTCGTTGGTATTCTACCATATGCTAATTAAAGCAAGGGGACGTCCGCGACTTATTTATACCAACTTTCAATTTTTCAAAAGGGGATAATTTCAAAGATTTTCACATTTTTGTAGACTTCCAATTCCTCTATAGAGCGTAATTTTAAAATTTCATGTTGCATACTTCAAAATATAAGACTTTCATACATACCTACAACCCAGCATCCTTGCTGGGTTGTAGATATGTATGAATATGTGTTTACCCACCAAGGGCGGAGTTTCGTAAAATCCACTCTAAACGGAACTCACCGTACCTGACAAATTTCGAGTCAGCAAGTGTTATAGTTTCTGAGACTTCATGATTAATCGGGGAGTAGTATTTCGCTCTTGTACTCGTATAAGTATATGGGTATGTTATAGTTATGTGCCTTGCAGAATTATGGTGGAAAGTTCACAGTTCGAGTTGAAGTAACTTATTTCTTACTAAGCAATTATCTCGTTATGACTATCTAAAGAGCGTACGTGTGTGTAATGTGCAAGCTAGGATCGAGCGCTGCACACATGTAAGATGTTAGCTTGTTCATTAGTAACGCTGTTTGAATCATCGGTCACGATGAAAATAACCATCAGCTTATAAAAGCCCCCTGCAGGTCTAAGGAATTCAGTGCGTGGCTATGGGGAGACACATAAAAAAATCAATATAAACTAAAACCCGACTGCTAAAATACCCACTGAAACAGTAAAAACAAGCACCTTATGTCATGTCCTGCTTGTCTAAAACCCGTCCCCAGAAGACTCCGTGACATCTGTCGACATCGCTGTCGACGTAGCTAGCTTCCGGTTTTCAAATTTGATTAATATTTGACAATGAAATAGTGCAAATGGAATACTACACTTGCCTAGAAACTGCCTCCACTTGAAATCGCGAATAAATTAAAGGTACCTTAAATCTAGCATAAGAGTGCAAATTTTATAAGATTAAATTGAGCATTTTTTGCCAAAGTAATGAATAAACCAGGCATTTTAGTAAAAAACTCAAATGAAATCAATATCTCTTTGTCGAGCTCCTTATACACGGAATGCGTAAATTGTAAAACAAAAACAACAGAAGCTCTATTGTGGAAGTTCTTCAGTAGATATTGGAACAGAGCGCCTAAAAGGAAAGCATTGTACGCTATTTGTCTCCTTTACAGCAGCAAATTAAATGGATGTTTCTTCAGAAGTTTGTTGTGGGCTGTGTAGCATATCGCCACCCACTACTGGAATGGTAATAGAATATCGGCTAGATGTTGACGCCAGATCTTGTGTCCGAGTCAGGACGATATGGAACTATAAATGTACACCGCTCGTCCTATAAAATAATGACAAGCTAACTATAATTCTTCATTTCCTACTTCTGAAGTAACCTTACTTTTACTTTACTTAAGGACGCTCACCTGATAGTAAATGATAGACCCTGACCATCACAGTGTGGCATTCATGGAAACCAACAACTGATTATTTAGCGGATTTACCTTGTAGATCTTTGAACGAATTCTACGAGGTGTACCCGTTTATCTATGACTAAGAGTTGGAAGAATCAGTGCTCGTAGATTCAAACGTTTGTCTCTTTGCTATTTAAATAGATAGCCCCTTTTTAAAACGAATAGCAATGTTCACTGCAGTAAAATAAAACTACAACACTATATAAGAGACGAACTTATTATTATCAAGGTTACACTAAAAAGCCAATAAAGCGGGATGCGGTAAACTTCTTAATTTTTAATAAATGATAAAAATATATATAATACGAATGTTCAGTTTTGTGAGTATACAACAACAAAAACTTAGCGGTCTTGACTGTCAGAACGCAAACTTTTTGTCCCTTCTAAAAGTTTTCATTTGGCATGTGTTGCCAATCATATAGGGGAATTTAGGAAATCTCATCTTTTAGTTTGGAAAATATTGGTAGAGGAGATACATCATTGATACATCAATAAGGTTGAAATGAAATTCTATATTATACTTGTTTTTCGGAATTAAATTTGTTTTTCATATATGATATCTTAACATACACATGTCTCGATCTCAAGGCTAATAATAAACAGAAATATTGAACTAGCATTAACCATTCCATATCATAATAATGCGAGGCTCAATTTTAGTCAGATAACATTTTTTGTCATGTGCCTCAAGATAAGGTATTGATCCGTAAAATAAGCCGTGAATTTTGATCATCGTGTCGTTTTTCATGAACAGGAGATAACCGAGCACACTGTTCAACTGAAGGTTTTTATTAGAACTGACTACTGTTGTTGGACGCAGATGGCTACAACTTCACCAGGCAATTGACGACCGCAGATGGTTCTTAAAAATTAACACAGCGAGCCTAAGGGCGTCCCAGAGTGGGACTTGAACCCCAGCTTAGGGCGTTGAAAATAAAGGAATCACTACATATACTAAAATTACATACAACACAATATATATAAAGACAACGTTAAAGAAGACAAGAAGCAAAACATATGAAGAGAAAAATTATACGATGAAATAGGTAAAAAATACAAATAACAAAAAAGGAATGATACATGCAGTATCTTCCCGTGTCAAAAAGGGCCCTGCCTCAGCGTTGACCAGACCAGAGATCTTAGAAATACGTTGACTGTTCCGAGATTCCTCGACATAATGAACTCTAGTAATTTTTAAAACTACATTAAAGGGAAAATGTAATCAACGACATGGCTCATCATATAGACTCAATCCCATGAAAAATAAAAATGAATCGAACCTAATCGCAGAATATCTCCACAATTCAACATTTTATTTTTCGTAACACGGCTCAGATCCGCAAACTCACTTAACATTTCACTTCCCTGGCATCAACAACCTTCGAGCTATGAATAAAATAAGGAATCAATAATGTTAAGACCAAATGTTTCCTATAAATACGAGTAGGTATATACATATTACAACTATGTTGTTCGTGAGTTATATAAATCACTTATGTAAATATACCAGAAGTCATTTCTAAATATATAAAACTAGCTATTGCGTGACACAAATACTTATAAATAAAGTATTTATTTGGATTGTCGACCTTTCAAAGGGGAACAATACTCTGATACATGGCTTTTGCAAAACTTTAACCGTTTACGCAGCGTACGCAGCGGCAGCTCCAAGTATGAAATAATCCCCCCGATTTTGAAACATTCTTCATTGCTGCTCCGCTTCTGTTGCTCTCAGCGTGATGATATAGCCTATAACCTTCCTCGATAAATAAGCTATCTAACACTGAAAGATTTTTTTCAAATCGAACCAGTAGTTTCTGAGATTAGCGCGATCAAACAAACAAACTCTTCAGCTTTATAATATTAGTATAGATTAACCACAATGACTGGCACTTCATACAGAGCCCAAGGCTCAAGCCGGGTGCTCCATAATGTACATAATAATTGCGGAAGCTTAAATCACTCTTAGGAATTAAAAGGTACCCGGATTCGCTTGACAAGTAGTGATCATGATTGTTAAGATTAACATTACTTTATAAAAATGCATATAGACAATTTTCTGCTTCAATATATTGTGCAATTATTAAGCCATCATCAATCTTAATTTCAGAATCAGTAATTTTTAACCACAAAATTACCTACTCTCACTTTTGCTTCTTATTGCGTGCGATTTTCAATTTTCGGAAATTGTTAAAGTTCTGCGAGATCTTCCTGATGTATAAGATTCTTTTAGAGGTAAAATTTGCTTCGCGTTCGACGATCCCTGTAAATATTTTGCTTATTGACAGCTAATTTATCCCACAATCCGTTCTTACGGGCGCGTCGTTTCTCTGTGAATATTGGGAAACTCAGACATAGAGAATATTGAAGCGTAATTTTCAATGCCTATTTTAGCAGCAGCTGTTATCATCATCACAGATGAACCGATGATTTATTGCATTTATGAATAGGATGGAAATATTCCTGCCGGTGTTAATAACAATAGTTTTACTTTTTGGGGTTCCGTAGCCAAATGGCAAAAAACGGAACCCTTACAGATTCGTCAAGTCTGTCTGTCTGTCTGTCACACCATTTTTTCTCCGAAACTATAAGCACTACACTATTCAAACTTTGTAAGTATATGTATTCTATGAACCACTATGAGGTTTTGACAAGCAACTTGAAAAAAAAAAATATTTGGGTTCCCCATACATTGAACTGAAACTCAAAATTTTTTTTCATCATATCCTTCGTATGGGTATCAATGTATAGATCTTGAAAAATGATATCGAGGTTAATAATTCCAATTTTTAATAGATTACATAGTTTGCGCGAGAGACACTTCCAAAGTTGAAAAAATTGTGTCCCCCCCTCTAATTTCTAAACTATGAGGTTGATAAAATCAAAAAAATATGATGTACATGACCATAAACTCTAACAAAGAAATTTAGTTTGAACGATTTCTGGTGTGAAGTTTTTTTTATACGTCAAAAATGGTGAACCACTATTTTCTCACATTAAAGCTGTAGTAGGCAAGTAAATAAAAATTATTTTATTTCATGTTACTTGCTGCTGCGGAACCTTCCACGGGCGAGTCTGACTCGCACTTGGCTATTTTTTGTTAAATTAGTTTTGATTGAATATGTGTGAATTGGCAAAACTTAGACAATACTATTAATTAAAGATGTTATGTACAGTTTCTTTATGTCAAATTTTGCACGTGTTCTAAACATAAGGATCTGATCGTTACTAAAAGTTATGACTGCAAATAGTCATTGTTTAAAATAGTTTTATAGAAACTTGTTTCCACGATAAAATAAATCTTCCATCCTCTAGTTACTAGCAATAGATTCATATTGTTGTGTGTTGTGATTTTCCACCCGTGTTACATACAACCGCTTATGTGGTGGTCACGTATCTCAATATTTTCAACAATTTGGCAAATAGTTGGCAGTTGATGCGAAGATGACCTTTAAACGGACGAGGGGAAGGCAACATTGATAGAGAAAAGGGGATTTTATATCTCATTTCATCATCATCGGCTCGTGCCTCTCGTATCGTAACATATTATGAGATAATGATGATGATTAAATACGAGTGTGATAGTATCTAAGTGCACTTAATAGCTTTAGTACTTTGTCGAAACACGCATGCGACAGAAAATCACAGGTGAAAAAGTTCAAGATTTATAAAAGTTTCGTCTTTTCTGCGAGCTTTGAACGGGGGTAAGGTTTGTGCTCCATCGTCAATAAGGTGTCGATTGACTTAAGTGTCTTTTTCACTAAATATACTTGCATTTTGGTTGAAGTGACCAAATAAGTAGTATGCATTCCTTCATTCTGGCTCACGCCTAAGAACGTTCCGCGTGTACCAGGGTAAAGGAATGCATACTACTCAGGTTTAACTGACAGTCATTATAGCCTGCTCTCAATTTTTTAAGTAATTTATTCTAGCGAGTGTTGGAACCATTGCACAATCATTAAAATAATGCGAATAGGAAACATTCTATACACCGAACAATCGTCATTGCAGCGTCAATATGTTTGCGGAAAGACATGCGAATTATTTTTATGCTATCATTTTCAAATGCTGGGATTCTACTTTGAAAAAAATCGGATTAGTATGTATGACTGGATGCATGGCAAGCGCTTTAATTGCAGTTGAGCTCCACTCCGCGATCCTATATTTGTGTAAGCGTTCTTACAATACCTACGCAAAATGTATTTTTTGCTGATTGATATGATTTTTCTGATTGAAACGATTTAAGTATGAATTATATTTAAAAAAATACAAAACTACAAAACTGTGGAATGAACTTCCACTGGATACATTTCCAGAGCGATACGACCTTCAAAAAAAGAGCGTACACACATTTAAAGGGCCGGCAACGCATTTCTTGGACCTGAGGTCTTGCAAATGTTTATGGGCGGCAGTGTCACTTACCATCAGGTGAACCGTATGCTCGTTTGTCGCCTGTTCAATAAAAAAAAAAGTTTTCTAAGTTCTTAGGTTATGCGTTAAATATTTTTCCGGTACTTTGGAAGGCAAGCGTGGAGCCAAAACTAACCAATGTTGTATGTCTTTTACGGTTAGTGCGCCTGTGGCTAATTTCAATTAAACAATTGCCCTAACACCCGTGAAATACCTTGTTTTTTCATATCACGTCATTGAGTTAACTAACAGGCGTTCCAATTAAGCAAAGATAATTGCTATAATTAATAAATTCTATGCAATTGGAAACAGGAAAATAATCAAGTGAACTAAGTTACTTCAATACCTACACGCATATTCTCCGTAAATAGTTGACATCTTTCAAATGAAGAGCTGATTTTAGATTTACACACAAGTTGTCTGCCTGTCATATGTGTGCAGTTTTACTTAAATGAATCTTCAAAATGTTGTCTTAGAAAAAGCCGATAGTCATAAAAATTTATCAATAGTATTTTATTTTATAAAATAGATACTTGACCTGTGTGTAATATTTTATATTATTTTTGTAACCGACCTACATTACAGTGGTATTTTGTTTGTCGCGTTTTATTTATAAATCGGCGCTGAGTCTTTATTACTCGAAGACCTTCAGAATTCACCCGGAAGAAATAGCCTTTACCCTGTACCTTTGAAATTATCGTCAACGACTTTCCGTAAAGTGTGTTATTGCCAGGACAAAATAGTTGGCAATATCATTGGTTGGAATTAACTTTATAGTGTTTCTACTACTCAAAGTTGTTAGCCAGTTATGACAACAATAACTCTCTAAAATACTAAGAGTAGTTTGCATTTCAGATATTATTAATTTTACCAGATCATCGTGATCCAATAGAAATAGATTTTTCTAGCATTGGTATATTAAAACTTTTGTTTTTGTTTGTGGGGTTGAGTCCCATAGAAATAATCAAGTGAGTAGTAAAATTTAAGATACCAATATTATGTTAAGTTGCGTGAGACCAATTTTAACTCATTTGCATGTATAACTTGCACCGGGTTCGAAGTCATTGGGAAGCTTTAGTCCAGCAATGGGTAATGGTTGTAATTGTAGAATTTCAAAGCTAATATTTTGTTCTGTTTCTTATTGTTTTTGCACTGTGTATATTTATTTTTGGAACTCGGAATTATTGTGGACAAGGTACATTGCAAAAAGTAACAAAGTTATATATTACTTGTAATGAACCACCACTTCGTGATAGGGATTTCCTTTTCTTATTATACACGTCATGAACAATGACTGACAGATGACTTTATAATTGTATACGGGACCTTGACTTTTCATATATGTTGACGTCTGATTGTTGAATAGGACTTTTAGTAAAATGCCTGGAAATATTGCAGGAACGCTTCATAATTTCTATTTCAAAAAAACTATATTTTTTTATATTTGGTATTTTATGACATTATGATTTTATTTTGATAATATTTTTATGGGTGTATAACACCGTATAAAAATAAATGGGTATCTACATAAATTATGTTTCATCGAAAAAAATTGTACTTGTATCGCATAGCGTAATCTTATTGTTTTAGCAAAACTAATTGTAATATGATGTAATAGGATTCAGAAACAATTCAGTCAATTATCACGCTTACATAGCGATAGACTCGATTTGTCATATTCACAGCACAAGTTTAACTCTTCTTTGCTGGCACTAGCTGCCAGTAATGAAGATAATCTAAATTATATTTAAAAAATTTTAATTTAATGATTTTAAACTTTCTGTCGTTTTCAACGACTCATTATTTAGTTGTCCATGCCGTGGCAGCCGTTAACTAAGGCAACACTACAGTCATGTTTTATAGATTTAAGTTTATAATTGTATGGTGTTTTTTTTGGCTGTCCTAAATAAATAAAATGCAGCGTATTTATAATTCTCCCACTACCTAGTTGGAAACATTAACAATAACATTGTTCTTGTTGATACGCTGTTTTTTTTGCTATGCACATCAATGTAATGTAAATTACCAATAAATCATGTCGGTGAATTTCGATTCTGGTATTTGAAATCGTTTTATTATCTTTTATATTGCTTCAGTTATTTAAGGACGATCTCGATTCAATGACCGGCCAATGACAGTTTTATGAGTACTGTGCAGTTATTAATTGCTGATTTAGAAAATAAACCCAATAATCATTATACGTATGTTTCCTTCTATAAGTATATTTAAAAGTCTGTTCCGTTATTGACCCGAAAAACAATTCTCTCAAATTTCCAGAGATTTACTAAAAAACCTTTTTGGTATATAATATACATATATTAAGTTGCCTTCGTGGTCTAATGGGTACAGCGTTCCGCTTAGATACGTGAACCGGAGCTCGTGGGTTCGAATACCGCGTGGAACATCACTTTATGTGGATTTTCCATTTGGTTAGGACATTGCAGGTTAAATCACCTGATTGGCCCCAAAAAAAAATATTTTCTGGATGGTAGTCGTTAACACCCATCAATCAGCATTGGGGTCAGTGGTGGGTACGCCCAATATTCTCTTAGCTATTCTGTGCGGGAAGGATTATGCCTTCAATTGGGCGTTATAGGCTGATGATGATGATACAAAAATTTTTTTAGTCATTCATAAAGAGTATTAAAGTAAGTGTAGTGTAGTATTATAGTATGTTTATCCATACTAATACATGAATGCGAGAGATTCGTTACGCTTTCATGTCAAAACGCTAACGCATTTTAATAAATTTGGTATAGGACAAATGAAATTCTTTCTACATATACGAAGTAATCTAGAAAAAATCGCTTATGTGTTCCGCCTCGCGATTCGATCCCACGACCTCCTGGTCAGAAGCTGAACTGGTCAGGAATGGACCATGTGACCATGGAGGAAGTTTCTCATATTTAATACCTACAAAATTGACGTACTAAAGTTCATTTAGCAAAAAAGTCCAGTTAAAATGTTCAAGTAAATCCTTGAAAACTGAACTCTGTTCTGTTGCAATAAGGTTCACGAAATAGCTAAACAGCCTTTTGGATTGTAACGTATTGACGTACATCGCAAAAACTGCGCAACAAATAACATCGTTGTAAGAAACAGATCATTATCAGCACAAACGAATCACACATATAAATAAATAAATTTTGACTGATACGCAGCGCCATCTAGCCCCACTTTAAGCGATAATCTTGTAGTATATAAGTATGTTTATCCGTTGTTAAGTACCCAATAACGGATAAACATATTTATATACTTTTTTGTAAATCCTCAGCATCATTCCCACTAAGGGGCATGACCCAACCCGTTAAGGGCGTATAGGCCTTAGTCACAGATTTCAGATTGTATATTCTTAAATCTGTGGCCTTAGTCGTCCACACAGGCCTGGTGCGGATCGGCCGACTTCACGCCCAACCTTTGAATATCTTCACAGGCGTACGCAGGTTTCCTCACGATATTTTCCTTCACCGTAGGAGCGTTGGATAAATGTATATATATAATTTCAAAAATACGAAAAACATTAGTAAATGGCTGTGTTTGAACCTACACCCTCCTGATCAGAAGGCAACAGTTCACATCAATGAGCCACTGACGCTCGAATGTTATAAAAACATCCATTTAAATATATAAACACCCAGACCAATAGAAACAGAAATGTTTGTACTGCCCGGGGATCGCACGCAGAACTTGAAGTGAAGCAACCGACGTCACAAACATTAAACGTGGATCGCTAAATTCCTAGTATAACTGCCGTTAGCCCTGAGTTTTTAATTGAACTGTTTACAGAGTTATAATTTTTCTGACGTCATTCACGTGAATGATAAAATATCTAATTAGCTAGATTATATCAAGTAGATTTTCACGTCGAATGTGTGCTACAAACAAAAAAGTGTGTTGTTCAGTTTGTAGCTAAATTCAATCATGTTCGTTTAATTAACTAATCGCTTCATTACTTGTTTACTCAATAACTAGTTTGTTACGAAAAAACATGATTATAAGGGAATAAAGTATTTTATTGATGCATAATTCTTGGCAAGCGTAGGAATCATCCACCTAAACACGTACCGACAATTTACGGAAAAGTCATTAATTTCAAACGGAGCGTCAAGATATCTCGCGCACAATAGGAAAGACCATATGATGAACAGTGGACCGCAAAAGATTGAAGAGAGAAACAAAGTACTTGATCACTAAACAACACGGAGTAAAAATTTTTTAAACAGTATTGTTTCTATTTTGTCGTCATTGTTGATATTTGTCATGTTTTGTGCTAGTCAAAATTACGCTAATTACCAAATCCCCTAATTTTAAATGCGCCAATCGTGTCTTTATTGTTTTAACAGTAGTGAATGTATGTATGTTTGACATTTGACAGATGACATCGAGGACTAATTATTAGTCTTGATTGTTTAGAGATGCTAAATTGGTATAAAACTTATTAGATATTCGTTTGACAATTGGCATAATGGATGATACATCGTGTTGATATACAATAAAAATATCATCGGCGCATTTTAAAATGAGAAGAATTAATAGGTCCCTTCCGAATTAACCTTAAAGCCAATGATATTCTGTATACTTTTTACATCATAGCTTATATTTGTCGCAGTTACATTGTTTCAGAAATGGCACCAAACATGGATACAAATAAACAACAAGTCAGTTTTCCAAAACTTAAATATCCACTGAATCGGGACATGGATCCAAGGACAGTCCAACAATGGATGGCCGGGAAGTATATACAAGACGGTGCGGAGGGATTGTGGAGAATACATGACAGCTTGTACGACTTCTCCGACTTTGTAGCCAAGCATCCTGGAGGGCCTAGGTGGATATCAGTGACTAAGGTATTGTTCACAAATCTTTTAATCGCCCTCGAATGCGTACCGGTAGTTTTTTAGAGTTAGCAATCAACGTAAAATGGTGTTCTAACTGATGGTAAGCATTTGTCATCTAAATACACCAGAGATCCCGAAAATAATCTGCAATCGCCTTCTTGTGATATAAGGATGTCAAAGGTGGATCCCACCAAAACATTTCATGTAAAATGATGCCAAAACGACCACACAAGGTTTGTCTTGTGATATCATCTGAACTTATGTAGAGCCAAGCTTCTGAATATGAATCCATACGCCCTAACTCTACCGACAATTATTTCAACAAATTCTACATTATATCAATAAATATCACAGGGTTTGCCGATTCGCTGCCGTTCTATCTTTCTTTTTTTTATCTTATGTTAAAAAAGAGTGACTATCGAGTTTCCGGCTTACTCATCTCGAAGATCCAACTTTATCGGAACTGGTGGTCGAGTCAAAAAATAAATATAATAATACAAATTTTAAAAGATTGTTTTGAATAAAGCTTTTTTGAGTTTGAGGTGAAGATTTTTTTATCAAATGAAAGTTATTTTTCGAATCGAATCGCAGACTTTGCAGTCTACAGTAATTAATAAATATCTTGAATGTTTTAGTACACATGCGGTAATAGGAAAAAGTATGGATTAGTGCAAATTCTTTTGATGATACTTATTTAAATATCGTAATAAACAATCATTAAATTAACATTCAAGTTTACCAAAAATAATACAAACAAAATACGTCTACAAAGTCGTCAACAGTATCTGACCCTTGCCTTAAAATATGTGTTTTGCTAATCTATAGCACTCAGTAGCTGATGTTTTATCAATAAGATAACTTTATAAGATAGGGTGTAGCCATTGGAATTTATTATTTGCTAGTCACATGGCATTGTATTGGTGTTAAATAAGTAAACCTGTAGGTGCATTGATCACGTAACACTTTGCAAGGGCCCTGCAAAATATTTGCTAATTGTAAATTAATGTACCGATACCAGATTACAACTTTCATGAGGTACAATTAAATTAGTATAGCAGCGTTCGGGAAGTAAACATCATTCGATCTACGTCCCCCCCGGGGGCACGAGCATACTGTATAGGTGTATAGGACTTAGTCGTCTACGAGGGCCCAGTGCGGATGGTTGACTCACTCATAACTATGAATCTCTTCGCAGGCGTGTGCAGGTTCTTCACGGTGGAGAAGACATTTTTGTCCAAAACTGATCAGACTGAAACTTTGATTAGAGTGTGTGACAAAAATGATTCACGTAACAATACGTGTCGAGTGTCGGTGGCTCAGTGGTGTGGACTGTCCCTTGCTACCGGAGGCTGTGGTTCAAATCCGACACGTACCAATGTATTTTCGAATTTCGAAAATAAGTACGTTATCCGACGCTCATACGGTGAAGGAAAACATCGTGAGGAAACCTTCTTGCACGCCTGCGAAGAGATTCGAAGGTTGTGTGAAGTGTCCAATCCGCACTGGGCCCGCGTGGACGACTAAGGCCTAATCACCCTATACGGTAGGCTCGTGCCCCTCGGTGGGGACGTTTCATAGCTGATGATGATGAACAATACGTGATCGTTTATAAAGGTCCTGTTAAATGAGCCTAAAACTTTATCCGATGCTCCTACGGTGAAGGAAAACATCGTGAAGAAAACCTTCGCACGCCTGCGAAGGATTCAAAGTGTGTGAAGTCGACTAATCCGCACTAGGCTCGCGTCGAAGAATAAGCCTTATCACCCATATAAGTAGGCTCTTGCCCCTCAGTGGGGACGTTTAATGAGTTGATGATGATGAAGATGACAACGTGCGAGGTGGGTATTTCCTACACGATTAAACCCGGAATGAAAATGTCCGTTTTCATCTCACTCATAGAAGTCATAGAAGAAAAATAATGAATAAATCAAAATATAACTTAAATTTGGATAAATTGCAATTTGTGTGTGTTATACCATTCGGAACATATTATAAAGATCCAATCGCTTGTTGCGACACATTGCTAATCCCCTTCCCGAAACACATTGTACCCAACCCTTTACAATGACACTGACCATTAATCCTTCCAGACCTAAACCTTAAACAATTCTAATCATTGAGGATTTTAGATTATTGACCATGTTCAATGCGAGTTGGTCGTCCTTGCAGGAGTACCTTGCAACAAAACTACTCACGTTTACAGAATAACGTTAATTTCGCTAATTTACTTAGATGTACATGATATTACGACACTATACAATCGAATTATTAATTTTGTATTCTGGTACAACTTTAATGTTAATAGTAATTGTGTAGTAGAATGAATTGTCTTAAACAAACTTAAATCTACTCGGAAACTGAACGAATGGTTAATATTGAATGTAGGACTACTTATAATCATTAGCTTATTAAACGTTCCGAGGAGTACGAGCCTACTCATAAAGGTTGTGTATAGGCCTTAGTCGTCCACGCGAGCCCTGCGGATTGGCCGACTTCACACTTGAATCACTTCGTGGCGTTTCCTTCACCGTAAGAGCGTCGCATAAGCGAAATATAGTTCCGAAAATAATTAAATGCTTTATGTGTACGTGCGGGATTTGTACCGCACCCTCCAGATCAGAAAGCAATAGTTCACATCAATGAGCCGCCGATGCTCTATATGATCTACTAAATGGTAAACATTACCTCTAAATTTTGGGATATCTTTTGCCATATATTATTTAAATTAGTTAAGGATAGTCTCGAAAAAGTAGTCCTCTTGATACCGAAAAAGTGCAGCTAAGATTTTCATGGTAAACTTATTAGTATGTGTGTGTCTTGATTTATTAATACGAATAAAGTAGCATTACTAGGATTATTAAAATCGAGGCAACTATATCTGTATATTATCCAGGTTCTGCATGTTCCCAAGGTTTGATGTGTGTGTAATGTTAAATTGCTATAAAATTATTTATGTTACCTTTTTGTCAACTCCTTTAATTCTAACTATACAAGAAATCGTTTTTGTATCCGCTGAGGTCATAAACGTAGGTTATGACTGTTTGTCATTGTAAGCAGAGTTAATAAATATTTGAGAGAACTTTCAATAAATAGACACATTTTTTGCCGAAACAGAAACAAAAATATTTTAAAGAACATACGTGATATGAGACGACCAATATAAGTAGTATTAAGAAGGTGTGTTAGTTTAGGTAGAAGTCATTGCACATTTGCTTCATACATGGTTCGATAAATTATTATAATTATATAGTTAATATTTTTTTTGAGCATATTTATATATGTTTTTGAATCCTTGTCAGTGTTTCTATTAGGTTTGCAGAACTGGTGTAAAATTCTGTTGGCAAAAAGCTTTGCCCGAGCTCGCTACCACAAAGCTCGATTGCAAACTTTTGCATGTTTACCGTAAAATTTTCCACAAACGCTGGTTATCTGGCATATGAGAATAAACTTTCTTGTTTTAAACTTCTAAATGACGGCCTTTCAGATGTAGACATAGAATCCATACTTTATATATGTCATCGGATAATAATAAGAATCGGAAATTGATTTTTTTGCTTGGACATTTATAACTTTTCGCAGGATTCTAGAAATTCTAGATATAGAGATAAATTTTATTATTTTACGCCCACATTTTCGTAAATTAATAATTGAAACGTCTCGTGGTAAATTTATTAATTTACGAATATCCTTTCGCAAGATAATAAAAGTTCTACCAATCTCAGAGAGCTTTAATTATACGCTTCTACAAATACTACACTGCTCTATTAGGTCGATGTTAATAGTGGCAACGGTTGTGTCGATAGACTTAGGTATAATCAGACTTGTCGAACTATATATTTAGAAGTTTGTTAGTTCTTACTTCAAATACTGTATTGGTTAAATATTAATATAAATTATTTTTTATTTATTTATTTAATTTATTTCGTACAAAGGTTGACAACTTAAAAGTAAAAAAAAAGAACAATAAGTACAGGTAGGCTTATCTCTAAAACGAGATTTCTTCCCAGACCAAATAATATTAAAAGAAAAACTAGAATTTTTGCCAATTAGAGCGTTAGACGAAATCAATATCATATAATCATATATATATATATATAAGTACATGTACACACATATAAATAAATATACTAATATATATGAATATAACTACTAATATATATGAATAATGACGTTGCACAGACTCATTCAAGGAAAATTAAATTGTCCTAACTTACTCAAAAATGTAAGTATAACTGTCCCTTACCATACACCAAGACACCCTCTTACAAACATCTTTAGTCTTCCTCCCTGTAAAACTAACCTGGGTAAATCTGCTCCACTGTACCGATGCATGCGGACCTATAATAATTTAATGGATTGCGACATTGACATCTTTCACGATTGTGACCGCTTGTTTAAAAGAAAGTGTTGGCAAGATTAGATTCTGCTCCTACATAGAATATTTTGTTATATGTAATTTTTTTTCTTACTTCGGTTTTTTTTTTTTCAGCTAGTTAATATACTTGTGGTTAAAATGTAATTAGGTGGCCCCCATTTTTTGTAAACGACAATTTGTTTTGATTATTCAATGTTGTATTTGCCTGTAAAGACATGTTTTTTACACGTTTCACATAATTAACTCCATAGAAATGTATAATTATATGTCGCTGACAAGTCTGTACCAATAAATAAATAAATAAAATAAATAATATATTAAATACGTAAATATTAATACATAAACACAATACAATCAAATATATAACAAACTACAATACACATATATATACATATATAAATACATATGATGTGTGTAATCTAACAACATACTGAAATAAATGACATAACAAATTTAACTTTAACAGGAAATCATACATTAAAGAGCTCACCCCAATTGTACTTTACGTAACAGGTTTTTTTTTTAATAATAATAATAAATAATAAATAAATATCCACTGACATTCACACAGCGCCATCCAGCCCCAAGTTAAGCGTTAAGCCTGTATTATGGGTACTAAACAACGGATAAACATACATATATACATTTTTTTTTAAAGGAACCAACTCTTGGACACCCACGTAAAACACAAGGAAGCTTGTTCCAAAGTCTCGCAGCCTCAACTGTAAAGGAATCACTGTACTATTGGAAGTACTCTTAGGAATTTAGAGACAAATTATATGTAAGAGCGATGTGTACGTCCAGACGAGGAAAGATATGTAAAGCGCTCCCTCCGGTAGCTCGGGTATAAAGGATTCTTCAAAATTTTGAATAATAACACAAGAATCCGATAGCTTCGGCGCTGCCGAATAGGAAGCCACCTTAGAGTGCTACGGTACTCAGAGATATGATGGAATTTGCGAAGACCAAAAATAAAGCGAATGCATAAATTTTGAAAACGCTCAAGCCTGTTTAAAAGTTCCTCCGTTATATCAAGAAAACAAGAGTCAGCGTAGTCGAGTATAAGGAGCAGGTCTGATCCTCCCACTACGACGTTCATATCAAACGTATAGAGCGTGTCCAGAAGCGATTCTTGTGGCATCTCTCATATCAGACTCATAAGGCAAAAGAACTGCCCTCTTATAGGAAAGGCTGACTTATTTCAGACTCATAGTTTAAAGGATCGTAGGCTCCTGTAGATTTAATGTTCTATACAAAATAAATAACGGCACTACAGACTGTTCTTCTCTTTTACGATCTATACAGTTTAATGTACCGTATAGATTAGCGCGAGCCGGAAGGTACGTGCCTTTCTTTGTAAAGGTAGTAGGACCAATGTAAGTCATCACGCCACCATGCATAGGCTACAGCGTCAATACAATAAGCTCAGTAAAAGAATGTGACATCGACATTTTCATAAGCCTCAAAAATTTAGGCGTCAAGTATTGCAGTCTTTTGACTGCAGTGCTTGACGCCTTGAACTTGATACATTAATATATTCATTCAGTGTATTGATTGATTCGCTGAATTTACAAATTGTACCTCAATCCATTTTTTAAAATTTATACATTTTTAAAATTGTTTATTTTTAATACTATAGTCCACATTGCATGCCGTGGCAACCTATAAGAAGGTGACTCTTAGCTTTAAGTTGTCTCTAATTATGCTTTTACCAGTGTTTATCTTGTTGGTTGTCCTAATAAATTAATATTTAATATGTGTGTGCTCGATACTGAATCGTCAAGGTGCCACCACACCGCAAGATTGTAACGTAAAATAAATTAGAGACAGAACTATTCAAAGCACTGGAAGTGAGACAGAGTAATTGGGTTTCTTCAAAGTCTTCTCTGCTTCCGTGGGCCAGCTTCACCAAACGATCATGTACCAATTGAAATGATTGCCTTGACAAATCATAAAATAAAATAAACCTTTTCTATTTATATCAGTATTTATATATATATAGAAAATATTGTTATTGAAGTTTGAATTACCTATCTATTCTATAGGTGTAACAGTTAAAAAACATTCATTTCAGTCAACATTACATGAACCAATAGCAAATTACAATAAAAAACAATACCACTTACATTAAGAACAAGATTACATTATGATTTTTTAAGATAATAATATAAATAAAATAAAATCATTGAATTGTATAATATCCCATTATCAATAATACAAATCTATTTAATTAGAAAAATACACAGCATCTTTTTGCCTTAATAAATAAGTTAGTTATGGAAATGCCTCACTTGGTGGTAGACAATGCTTATTATGCAGTTGCAAACTTTCAGACAAAAAATATTGAACAGCTTAAAAACTAAATCTGTTACACGACATTTGTAAAAGCAGATATCTCGGAAATGCGCAATATTAAGGTATGAAATATTCTTTATAATATGTATACTTTTAAGTTCTACCTATCGAACTGCGCTGAACTTGTTATTATTTTCCTATTTACTCCAGATTTATGCTTTTTTACTCAGCCTCCATCAGTGACTTCAAAATCGAAATAATCAGTCCACCGACAGAAAGCGGTTGTAATTCTTGTTTAACGCCGGTATTGCAATATTCATGGTCGGTCAACTATTCAACTTGTGGATTGCGGCGGCAATGTTGGTAACTTAAGTTCCCACACGAGTAACATTATAAATTAATTTATACCCGAGAGTTCTCCCTTTTGACTTAGATCATTCAAGTCTTGATTGTCAATATTGTATTAAACAAAATTTAATAATTAACAATGTTGAATACGCATTTAAAATATGAATCTCCTGAATTAAATTTAAGCTGAAATTTTCAGGGCACCGACATAACAGAAGCATTTGAGACGCATCACCTCAAAGGCATCGCAGAAGACTACTGCCTAAAACTTCGTAGAAAAAACGACGGCGCCTCGAAATTACCCTTTCACATTTCACGAGAATGGTTTCTACAAGACATTGAAAGCGAGATCATGAGACACTAAGAGATGTTACACCAGTAGTGAAAGAAAAAAGTCATAACGTTACGAATCCTCTCGTTGCGTTTATCGTATTGCTTACATTGACTCGAGGAGTTGGATGATAGTAACTGGATCTTAGGAGTAACGTTGACATTGACTACTTCATATGTCCTCAGTGCTCTGATTACATGTGGTCATAACTACTTACATCAAGCTGATAACTGGAGAATGTACCTGGTAAACTTCTCGGGAATGACGCATGAGTAAGTAAGTTTTTGTTTACAATTTTAAGGCTTACATAATTTGAAATACACCTGCCGCGTTATACAATTGATAATACCTGATTTATTACATATTTAGTTCCGTTTAGTGATGAAAATGTACACATAATTTTGTGGATATTTATTTATTAATTGAAAATACATATAGTTTTTTTTGTTCCTTTAAAGAATTTTGGTAAGAAAGAATTAAAAAATATCATGAGAAGATAACAAAAGAAATAACACTAAGGTGAAGAGGCAAGTCAAACATAAACAATAATTGCTAGATAAATATGATAGATAAATTTAACAAAGAATACAGCTACGAGTATCTCAAAAGTTTGAAAGCTTTTGGCCACTGATGGCCTTACTATAGTTGAGCTTTAAAATAAAAAATGGTTCTACATGGTATTCAAACAGAAAGCGTTAGCTGAGGTCCCAAAGGAGTAAACCCTCTACTTAAAATTTAAATGAAGTAAATGTTTAAATTGATTAGTGCTTGATTTTTATAGTTACTATTTAAGTCATCATAAAACTTAATAATACAGCTTTCCAATTCTAAAGTTAATAAAGTTTTCTAAATTATATGTACGTTTATCCGACGCTCTTACGGTGAAGGAAAACATCGTGAGAAAAACTGCGCATGCCTGCGAAGAGATTCAAGGTTGCGCGTGAAGTCGGCCAATTCGCACTGGGCCCGCGTGAACGACTAAGGCCTATACACCCGCGTACGGGTAGGCTCGTGCTCAGTGGTGACGTTTATGAGCTGATGACGATAACAATAGAATTGATAAAGAAACCTTGGTCAAGCATTTCATCCTTGTTTAATAAATTAACGTCGTAACATTAAATAATATAACCATTCTCTCATTATTTATTATTAGTAATTACATTGTAAACTTACAGCTAACTTAAGCCTAGACGTTTACATGTTAACTTTAAATTAACTGAAACAAAAACAAAAAAATACACATTAAAATATTAAATAAAAAAAAGCAATAATAATATATTATATTAATATACAAATAGTACAAGTCATTAAAAAAATGATAATTTTTCAATGATTGAACCGAGGGAATCACAAAACATGTCGGCACCCTGGAACTTATCAAGAAATGCATTGAATAAGTTAATCTTTCATAAAGCAAGTACTTAATGGCAAATTATAGGCAAAGCCATATCAAATATGTTGTGGAACAAGAAATAAGTGAAACGGACCCACTCAGCCTATGCCTTGGCCTCCTAAAAGTACCCTGAGGCTAGATTTTGTTGACTCTGCTTCAGTATACTCGACAGCGCCGGATCTTCAATTTTTTTGGTGGGGCAAAATTAGAAATGCCGCCCCCGCCTCTTTTATTATTTTTACCTTTATCATCCTATATTATTTCACTAATTTATATAATAGGTCCTCAAATTGATTGACATTTGGACAAAGCTGCAACTTTTTACGCAGCTGTGATCAGTTTCAGAGATATTACATCTCCTTGTCTTACTCCTCGGTGCCAATGATAAGCCAATGGTAAGCTCTTCATGTACTCGGCCTGACATAGTAGCGCTCTCGTACAAACATCTCAACAATTCGATATAGCAGTAGTCAAGTCAGGCACCGTTGGAGGGAATGAAACACAGCCCAAGTCTCGATCGAATCGAAGGCTTTCTCATAGTCCACAAACGCCAAACATAATGGTCAGTTATACTCTCCGCTCTTCTGTATAACCTGCCACAGCGTATGTAATATGTAGTCTATGGTGCTGAAGCCTTTGAGGAACCCGGCTTGTTCGGAGGGCTGGAAATCGTCAAACATATGCGCGAGACGGATCATAATGACTGGAGAATAACTTGAAGATGTGGCACAATATCGTAATGGGTCGTTAATTCTTCAATAAGCTTTTAATATCTAAGATAACTCGTAACAGATGTAAAAACGGCAAGATTAGTTTATTTTAGTCATTTTTATAATGTAATGTCGTATGGTCTACCGTTGTGGGGTACGGCTGCCGACATTGATACAATATTTGTGCTACAAAAAGAGCTTTTATCTACAACCTTAGACCACGTGACTCTCTTAAAGAACAGTTCAAAGAAATAAATTTGTTTTTTTGTAATGTAATTTTTGTATATTTTTGTCGTTCATAAGTGCTTTTTGTAAGCCTAATTTAAATAAATGAATTTTGACTTTAACTTATCATACCCGGAATATTAGGCTCTCTCCAAGCGGATACGAAAACTCGTTCGCAGAGAATTCTACTATTTCAATACAAGGTTAATTAAGGACCTTATTAAGGAGAACAGGGGGCCCAAAGTTTTCCAAAAACCACTTGGCAGGAGCATTCTGGTGAAGCTTAATATAGCAGATGGCCAACTACTCACATTACGCCAACAGATCCTGGAAGAGGTTGAGAAATTCTATGGATTTGTCGAGCGCTCATCAGTACAGACCGAAGACAGCGAAGATCTACGTGCCCTACTAAGGCACCATTGTACGTAGGATATGCCGGATGTTGACGTTAGCGAAATTAGTGCAGCACTGAAGCAACTGAGAAATGAAAGGGCCCCGTGGGATGACGGTATTACGACAGAACTCCTAAACACCGGTGGACAACCCATCCTTAGGACATTAGGTGAGCTCTTTTAATGCCGTCATCTACCTGGGAACTACACTGGAAGCGTGGTCCACAAGCGTTCTTAAGAAGGGTGATAAAGCTCTCTTGAAGAATTATAGACCGGTAGCGTTTCTGATAAGCGTCGGTGGCGTCCTTCTCCAGATTGTCCAAGAATAAGTTTACTTGGGCTAAAACTTGACCGGCACAATTTCGGAAGGGAAGCTAGTAGGAGGATTCATTTGGGCTGGGCGGCATCAGGCAAGTTACATCAGATCTTCACGTCGACGATTCCGCAACGCTTAAGGACAAAAGTCTTTGAGAAATACGTCCTACCCATACCAACATACGCAGATGAGACATGGACACTGACTGCGGATTGGTTCAGAAATTCAAAGTTACTCAACGAGCGATGGAGCGTGCTATGTTGGGAGACTCTTATACATAAAATCAGAAATGATGTTATCCGCAAAAGAACTAAAATTACCGGCATAGTTCGCCAGATTAGCGAACTGAAGTGGCAGTGGGTAATGATGTCGCAGAACCGATGGCCGTTGGAGCAGACGAGTTCTGGAGCGGAGACCGCGTCTTGGCAAGCGTAACGTAGGACGCCCTCCGGCCCGATGGACCGACAACTTGCGAAAAGTCGCTGGTGGAGTCTGGATGAGAAAAACGGAGGACCGGAATATCTGGCGCAAAATGAGACCAATGTCCAACAGTGGACTGCGATAGGTTGAATAGAGAGGGAAAAGGTTTAATCACCTTTCTTGAAGAAGAACAACCACGCCATTGCTCCTCACCTTTGGTGTCGCACCATCACCGATTCCGGAATTAAAAAGCTTCTGAAGGGTCTTAAGCACTGGCGTGCCCCCTACTTTCAAAAGCTCTGCGGTATATCCGTCGTAGCGGGGGTCTAATAACGCTTAAGCTGTTTCATAACCATCCTAACCTCGGCAAAAAAGCAATGTCATTAAAAAGTTACAATTTATCAATTATTGGTATTGATATTAATCAATTAAGTTCTATAATGAAATAAGACTACTCGCCTCAGCTTTTTCGAAGTCACACTGGATGAAAAAGGCGTTTTATTTCCAATTTATTTTGTATATTTTCTTAAAAAACGTGGTCGCTTGATGCAAGTAAAAGGAGCTTAATTGTTTATTTTTATTTTTTTTCAATTGTAGCTGTCCATCATGAAAATGATATAGCTTTAAAGCAGCTAAGTTGGCATCAATTAACATAGAGAAATAACTACGTAACTTTGAAATAATACACTGCTGCCCTGTATAGAGATCGACGAGAGAGTTTTCGTATACAGCGTCATTCCTCAGATCGCAGCTGCACCCGCCTGCTGACCGTGATCTGCGGGCGCCTATTTAGAACTATGCAAAAAAATGTAATGGTTCAGTAACATGCCTTACTCCGCGCTCCGGTTATCAGTCGTATTTCTATGGCCATGCACTTGTACTATTATTTATTCCGCGGGCAAGTAAGGTAAATGATGAGTGGTCCATTAGTCGGTTTGCCGCCCCCTGACCGTGCCGCCCGGGCACGTGCCCCGTCTGCCCCCTAGATCCGGCCCTGTACTCGATGCACGTTCTGAAATTCGAAGGAGTTTATACCGAAACCGGAAGGGAAGTCATGGTTCTGATAAAAATGCTATATGCTCACTTCAGGTAGTTTTGGTGATAATAAGTAATCATAAAAATTAAGGAATTATTTTTATATACGACCCATGTGGTGCAATGGTCGAGACGTACCAAGGATTCCGGGTTCGATCCCCGGGCAGTACAAACATTTGTGTACATGTCTGTTTGTAATGGTCTAGGTGTTTTCTATGTATAATATTTATGTATTTACAGAAAAGAATTAAATAAGTATGTTTATCAGTTGTTTTGTACCCATATTACAGGCTTCACGCTTAACTTGGGGCTATATGACGCTGGGTACTGTGATAAGACTTCATTCACACGTAAATAGTAAGCAAAAACCAACAACAATGTTTTTAGACGTGATAATTTTGAATGGACGAACCTTTGCCAATAAGTATTAATTTTTAAAAAATGAACCATTTTGATATAAAGCTTAGGTATAAAGTTTTTACATATCCTATGTGTTAAGAAAAATACATAATAGCATTAGTAAGTTAGATTAAACTGCTTTAGGTTTACTGCTGGGTAATAATACAATTTTTAATTGATGTGTTTTAATTCAAACAATATACTTACTTACGAAGTTAATATTTTTAAAGCTGTGCGTATTATACAAGAAACGTCTAACCCGACTAGACTATAAAAACAATGACGTCAACCTCTTGAACCGGTGTTCTAACAGTTAAGACGGTAATATTGTTCCATGTGCCAAGTAAGAAATTATCTTTAGTTTGAGCGAATCAATATCAACGAACTGACATCACGTATTTATTGGATAAGGATTTTCGGTAAACACTGAATCTGATCTAGCCTGAAATTCAAGTTCAGGTTATATTAAAAGTTAAATTCAGGGTCAAGTACTACACAGTAAGATCGTGTATATCTGTTAATTGTGTAGATGTTTGTCAATTTGGCTGAAATTACCACATCTGTACCACAATTGTTACATACATACATACAATATATGTATGTAACAACTCATCCGACAGCGACACCATTTGCAGATGAATCGACGCCTAAGAATTTGAAAAGGGTGACATTTTATCCGAAGATGAAATATTTTTCATATAAGTTGTCGCTAAAGTCGTTATTAGATTATGTATGTTTATGAAATTATGTTTTTTGTTGCAGCGATTGGCGGATATCTCACGCCATGTCGCATCACATGCACACAAACACAGCCCAAGACTTAGAATTGAGTATGCTGGAGCCCGTGCTTATTTTTATACCCTATAAGCATAAACGAATTTTTGAACAACTGGCCGCTTTCTACTGGCCAATTATCTTCATGTTTATATTCCTTGGGTTATTAGTTAAAGAGTAAGTGAATTTGCAAATATTACTTCCTATACAGAGTATTCTTTATAACGGCCCATTTGGCGATGCGGTTGAGATGTCGAGTGCTCATCATACAGGCTTCACGCTTAACTTTTTTTTATGTTATAAGTGTACAGGACGCTCTGGACGCTCACCTGATGGTAAGTGATACGCCAGACCATGACAGAACGGCATTAAGGGAGACTAACAACTGATACACAGTTATTATCCTCCATCAATGCCGCACTGCTAATTTCTTGGGGCTAGATGGCGCTGTGTGAATCTATTCAGTCAAGTCAGTGTAACTGTTTCGAGTCGCAATCAAGTAATTCTGCTTTGTCCATTTAAGCCGTGTCGTTATGGCACGCAAAAAAATTAATTTTATGTTTTCTTCGTCATCACTGATAATAACTTATAATTTAATTTTCTATTGCAATATAAACACACATGTGTTAAGGTAATTAAAAAACCAGTAACCCGACAGTTTACATCTTTATTCATTGCTTCAGTGTTAATTAATGGTTGTCGGTGGTCGTTAGCTTGTTTACACAAACATTATTATTGTTGGAAGGCGGCTTGTGTCTTCATTATTTAAACATTTAGATTTATATTATTGATGAAATAAGGTGATACAATTGGAAATTCTACTTTTGAAGGTCTACAGCTGTGGAAAACTTATAAATTTATCAAATTTTCATTAGTGTCAGCTTAGATAATATATTGTACTCTTACTATGATGCATGGTGATTTAGTGTCATATAGGACCAAGTGCAGGATGAATAATTTCTTGGTAGGGTTTATGTCAAATCACAATTAAATCAAGTAAGCTTGACTGTAAAGTTTATAGACGTATGTAGTTCCCAAAATACCCTTGAAACGAATATTGTTGACGACCCATTTGGTGTAACGCTTGAGACGTTGGCTACTATACCAAGGTTCGAACCCCGGGCTGTACAAACATTTGTGTGCATGAACACAAATGTTTGTACATGTTGTTTGTTGTTCTGGGTGTTTTCTATGCTTATGTATGTATATAAAAAGTATATAAGTATGTTTATCGTTTGTTTCGTAAACGTAAAACAGGCTTCACGCTTAACTTGAGGCTAGATGGCGCTGTGTCAATGTCAGTGGATAATTATTTATTTATTTAAATTTCAGAATATTCACAAGTCTAACGCATTTTGAAGGCAAGAAGTTGACATTGGGCAGTTTTATCCCATTCACGGTTCCATCGTGGATCTGGTTGACAGGAGGATTATCAGTACAAGGTGCAATACTTCAATGGATAGTCATAACTATGATTGCTAGTCTCATTTTCAATATTTACGGGTTGACAGCTGGTCATCATTCTCACGTCAATTTCTTCGAGTGCGACGTACCTAGGTAAGAAGCTACCGAATCTTGATAATCTAAATAAATAGAACTCAAAGGTGACAGACTGACATAGTGATCTAACAACCAACAACCCAAACCACTGGACGGATTGGGCTGAAATTTAGCATGCAGATACATGTTATGATGCAGGAACACTATAAGAAAGGATTTTGATTAATTCTACCCCCAATGAGATAAAATAGTGGATGAAAGTTTGTATGAAAATTTGACAATTTAAACTGATCGGGCTGAGACTTTGCACACATAAAGCTACTATGACATGGACATCCCAAAAGGAAGGGTTTTGATATATTCAATCCACAAGGAGATGAAAAAGGGGATGAAAAATAATACTTCGTAACGCGAGCGAAGTCGCGAGCAATAGCTAGTCCATAAGTTTACATTTGCTATTAATAATTATCCCTGTGACTGCCAAAGATTGCTTAAAGTGTCATAAACAGTAGATTCTCCGTTGTATCTGGATTTATGGCGGTCAATGGATTGAGAAACTCAAAATATTTACTTAGAAGTCAAAGTGTTATTAAATGTAAATGTAATTAAGCCCTAAATTAGTGCTTACAAATTTTCATAATATGTCTATACTGGCACAATTATTTCAACTAAGAAAACCGCGTAAATAGTGATCTTCGTACTGTGTTAGTTTTAAGACAAATTTTATGAAAAAAGAAGAGAAAATGTAAAAAAACGGGCTTTTAAAGATGATACTTGCTTTTTTAACATAAAGTTTATGTAACTTTTAGTCTGTTATAAACATAATATAAGAATTATGTATATATATAATTATTATATTATGTTTATAATATCTGCCTCTGTGTTCTAGTGGACACAGCAATTAGCTCCGGGACCCGGAGGCCGTGGGCTCGAATTCCGCGGGGAAACGTCGTTTTGCGCTATTTTTCTTAGTTTGGTTTGGACAGATTCACCGGATTGTCCGAAAATTCAGATGATTCCGTGCTTCAGAGGGCACGTAAAACCAATCCACAATCTTCACAACAATCATTGGAAAGTAGTCGTTAGACTGACCAATACGCATTGAGCTCGCGTGGTGGAGTACGACCCACTATTCCTATGGCTATGCTGTATAGGAGCATTAATAATACTTCATAGGTACACCAATGATTATTTTCAATGGATCGCTGAGCTGTTGCTTACTAAATAAGAAGAGTTTTGCAAAGGTGTTATTCATACACATATCGAAAACATTAAATTACTATTGTGACGGAAACAATAGGACTTTATTACAGTCATCTGGGACCCACAAAACAATGTTACAATAATATTACTTCGTCTTTTCTAGTACAAAAATGCTGACTAGCATTATACTAATACTGTTTTAAGAGATTGCGGTAACCACCCAGGTGAATGAAAATAGCCTAATATTTTTTAGAAATAACGTTTCATGGGAAAATTTAATTATCTGTGTTATATTTTAACTTTTGAAGTGTTACAATATAAATTGTATTTTTTTAAGATTTGGCAAGTCTATAAATATTTTATATTTTGTTTCTCTTTGCAGGGAAGAATACCTGGACTGGGGTTTACATCAATTAGATACTATGGTTGAGCGAATAGATTTCGCAGGTGACCACTTCAGGTCACTGACGCGCTTCGGCGACCATGTTCTCCATCATCTGTTTCCAACATTAGATCACGCGTACCTGAACCATCTGTACCCTATATTATTCGAACACATGGAGAAGTTCAACATACCAATTCGTACTACACCTTCACAAGAGCACTTTTAAGTCACTCGAAACAACTAGTTAGGAAGCGACCGAACGATTTCACTTCGGAGAAAACTCGCCCTAAACATGTTAGCACTCCCTTTAATAAGGAACATTTCTTGGCTGAACTAAAAAATAAATGAAGTTCAGTTGGACGAAAGAAAGTTTAACGCAGTTACTTTACGCCGACGGAGACAAAATGAGCTTGTGTATTTTCTTATTTTCTTTTGTTTGAAGCTAAGTATAAGATATAAGCCATGTAGGTTGCCTTCAAATTTTAGAATAAGTTTATAAGTAATATCATTCAAATATTATGCACATACATTCTCCTAAGCAAGATACCTTTACTATGGGAACGTAGTTGAATACATAGTTTTGGTAAAAACGTACCTGTATAACACATGGAAAACACCTAAAAGACTAGAACAAATATACATATTTATTAAAAAGTTAGGTACTAATAGTAAAACTTTGATGTTTTGATAAAAACAATTTAAATGAAATGATATTATGCATTTTTAGAATAATAGTGACCTAAGTCATAAAATGAAATACCTCTTAAGTTAACCAAGAATAGTTTAAAGTAAACATTAACAATTATGTATTCATCATCATCGACCTATAAAGTCGCTCTGCAGATTAGAGCTCATTCCGCAGAGTAGAGATGAGAATTATGATTGGTCGTTTTATAGACGAACATACATATTTGAAGGTTTGTCTTTAACTTCAGTAGTTTCAGAATGCCTATCTAAGCCAATATAAATATATATTGTTTAATATTGTAAGTCTCTGCTATAGAAATATGCTAGTTTTCATTGGTTCAAAGTTTGGCGATTAACGAGTACTAGTTAATGGCTGTTAATTAATTGTTGGAAATAATTTCAAAAATTTCTGCGTGATAAATCTGATAACTGATAACGTAAACGATATTGTGTAATTTTAAACCTACTTAAAAAAATACTAATAATCACTATTGTTTCTGTGATATTTTAATTTGTAGTAAATTATGTTTTTATTTTATTTCATTAGATAAGTAATTAACAGTACCTACACCTGGGAGTCAGTGGTTACTGTCAGCTATCGGGGTGTAACTGATGATATGGAAATGATAAGAACAAATAATTCACTGATTTTTAGACATAACTATTTTCACGGAGAATCTGGGTCTATACGTTACCCAGTTTCTTAGACACTAGATTAGGTACCAGGCGTCTGTAATGTACTAGGTACTAGATATACTGATCCGATCTTTTTTTTTATGCTACATTTGCTCATGTGATATTAACATTAAGGTAATCAGTTTTTTACTCGAAAGGTTTTGGGAGAAATAAAGTGAAAAATTAACATAACATTGTTTTTTTTTAAATAAAGAGAGCGTCAAAGTATGAAAGTATGTAAGGAGAGCTTGTTAAAAAAAATACATTTCATACGTATATGAATATGAACTTATAAGAAGATAATATGTTCGTTTAAGCCCAGAAATAAAATTAGAGTGGTTTGAAATTCTTTAACTTCATTCGCAAGATACGTCAAAGTCTACCGACTTCAAGTCAAAGATTCCGCAATTTCTTAAAGAGGAGTCTTTTTAGCAATGCCACCATAGATTTTAGGAATTAGCGCGCTAGTATACTCTATATCTATGATGCAGCCCTCCGTGTTAACATACGCAGCGAGATAGACACTCACTGCGGGCTTGGTTTACTAAGTTCAAAGTCACTCAACCGCGCATGGAGCGAGCTGTGTTCAGGGTCCTTTTAGATATAATACAGTACTAATATAATCGTAAGAGAACTCAGAGTTCAAGACATAGCGGCCGCATCAGCAAGTTGAACTGGCGTGAGCTGCGTGAACGATGGCGTTGTAGCGACGAGTTTCCTGGAGTGGAGACGCGTCTCTGGCAAGCTAGTGTAGGACGCCCTCCGATCGAAAAGACGATCGACTGCAAAGAATCGCTGGTGGAGGCTGGTAAGAATAGTGAAGCACAGGAATCTGGCGCAAAAATGGGGGAGACATGTCCAGCAGTGGACTTTTAGGTTGAAGAGATAATTCATTAACTTTGATACTGACTGGGATCTCAGATCAAAATAAAACTTGCTTATTAATCAATAGACAATATATCTTATTCTATTGTAATGAAACAATGTTACATTTAAATGACAGGTCATCAAAAAAGATAACCTGATCAAACTCAAATCTGATTTACTAACATTATATAATATTTATATAAATATTATAAGTATATACTAATATTTCAAATTTTGAAGACCTTGAAGACGGACTTGACATAAATTATTTTGCGGTGGCATCGTAACTTTATTACTTTTTTATTGGATTCTATAACAATGGCTTCTCTTTGTAGTAATTGGTAGGAACACGGACAATGAATTTTGGACTTTTGATTTCTGTTAGCTTCAAATACGGTATGCTTGCTCTTAGTAATTATAAAACTAGGCCATTTCTATAATCCATTATGGAATTTCCAATAATCCAGTATCTCGAATAATTATCCAAGGATAGTCTTGAATTGACGAGTAAAGAAAACTCACGTACCGAGTCAAACCAGAGCCGATCTGAAATGTAAGGTTTACCTGCTCGAACAATAACTTCCTTTGGCCAATAATGGAAACAATGAGGTACATCTGATTTTTCAAGTTATTATTTCAAATGACATAATAATCCGACAAGTTTTTTTAACCGATATTTAAAACCAATTCGAACACTCATTTAATGTATCGAAGGCGTAGCAAGTTACAGAAGAGCAATTTTTCATTTTAGCTAAGCGTCGTAAACTCGCTTCAAGTTGTTGGAAATTAAGTGTACTTTTGTTGTTCGCATCTCGCCCAAATGAAACAATGATGGAATTTTCCTCCGTACAATGTCTGGTAGAATACGCCTGCGTTAACATAACGTTTTTACACAGGGCTCAATTACGTTATATTTGGCTCCAGGCGCTTGCAAATTCGTCAGCCATTCATTGTTTACGGTAGGAAATTCACGTGATATACATAAAAATTACGATTAATTTTTGTAAATAACAAAAATATACTCATAATGAACGCCACGCTCTGTTTAGAGGCATAACGAGGCAAAAATATTGGAATAGGAGTATTCATAGATGTAAGAATTAGCGGAGCTATGGTTTAAGTGAACACAAGTTTAAATAATAATTTTAACTATCTATCAATGTGCGATTGATTTTCTGGAACGATTGATTTCATAAATAATTTTTCCACACTTGTGCATAAGACGAAGCAATGTTTTTGCCCAGACTTAAATAGAGAAATTGAGTGCACGGTTTTTTATTTTTATGTTTATTTTAAAATTCATAAATTGTTCACCATAAACAAATGTTCCTTTTGTACCTTTATTGTTTAATAACAACATCATTCACTATTGTTATTAGATAACGTACTTAACTTCTATATTAATCGTTCAAAAATTTTAATATTCTCGAGTCATAAATATGACGCTATTCTATAATCATATAATAAGAACTCACAGAATGTCATAAAGAAAGAAAGACAGAAGAAGAAAGAAATATTTTTATATGTACATACACATTTACTTCATTAATTATTTCACTTTTTTATACGCTTTTTGCATGGTATTCTTTTTGAATTATATATAGGGCTTATGAAAAATAAAAATGAATGCTGAATTCAAATGAACTTTTTTTTTTTTTTTGTGCTCAAAGTTTTGGAAAGGAATTAAATTATTACTTCGTTCTGCAGAAATACTATTATAAGACCTAAAAGACTAATTAATATGGATACTTTTTTAATTAACTGGTGTCTTATGGGAGAAAAAATGTTTGCCCGTAAGATATTTGATTTAAGTAACGGTGTTATTTTACCAGGACTGCTATTTTATTTACATACGTTAACTTCCGTGTTATTGGTTTGTGTTTGATTCCATCACACAAGAGTGTTGTAATATATGCCGGCATAAACAGTTTTACCTAATGTACAAGTTTTATTTAACGTCACGTCTAATATTTAGCTTTTCCATCGCCCTATTTCTATTACATGAATATTCACATAAAGGGTGCACATTTATAAAGTGGACTTTTCTTAGAGATTTGTTTAAAGTGAAGGGTCTGAATAAACTCACCATGCGCGGATCCATTACAGAAATACCAAAGTAGCCAATTATGAAAAACTTATTTGTAATAATTTTGCAATGCACATTTTTTGGGCAAAGACTTCCTTTCAACAGACTCCGCAATACGAAATTGCATTTATGTATAACAGAAGGTTTTTCGGAGACCTGCAACATTTGGATATTTATGTATAGAACTACATAATGTACAGACATGAAAATAATCACATTACGGAATTTGTTAATAATAAAATGCGAGGACCCTTTGTTTAGCCCTACCTATACACATTTATTCCTTAGCTATCGTCTGAGTAACAAACAACCCATAATCCCTAAATATGCAAGAGACTTTCGACCTCCTTAATCCAACCCTATCGCAAAATTCATTCTAAGCTGACGTGTACTAACTTTAAACTATATACTTCGTAAATATATACATTCATGTATGTGATGTGATGATTCAATTAATTAAAAATAGTTTTATTGATACAATAATTAACATTGTTATTTATGTTTCATTATATTCATCATTCATCTCAGAACTTAAAATTATATCTACTATACCTTTGTACCGGTAACCAATCAGAGCACTTCGGCAATTCTATTGAATAAAATTGTTAAGGTGGGAGGCTCAACTGAAGGAGAAAAGTCCGTTGAGACCAAGCGTTCACAATTAGTAGTAATTCTTTGTTACGATACGGTCGAGTGAAGATTAAGCAGTGTAGAAATAAGTGTAATTATTATCGAAATAAATCAGTGGAAAATTAAGCCGAGTTTTGATTTATCAAATGTATTTATGTCAACGAGTGGCATTTTTACGTTTAGCTCGAAACAATACGCTTGAGGTAAATAATATCAGGCAAAAAATATTCATGTGCTTCTTCTTTTTAGGTTTACGTTTTGACGTGTTTCCCACAATTTGGTCAATGGCACGTGCGATTATAAAAACATTAACGATAATGACCCGTTTTAAGTCTATGTTTGGAAAAGTTCGCCTTTTGTCAAACTTTGTCTCTCGAAACTTTGTCTATTGAGAGTATTGGGAGTGACTCCTATCTTCATACGTAGGGCATATTTAAACAAACGAGGTGTTAACGGTGTTAACGTTTACCAATCCGATCGTACTTACTTATTCGGTGAGAAACTTTTGGCGGAATATTGGGTATTCAGGCCTAATGAAAATACTTTACGACTCAAACATTATTAAGTCGTAAGTTGCCTTGAAACAGTTAATCCAAGATATTGTGTGTCAGAATTCCAGATATCGTCCCGTAAAACACGAGTGTTTTGCACTTCTGTGTTACAGGACGAGGCACTGCAGTTTTAAAATTACTCCGGTACCTATAAGAGATCTAATATCATTCCTTTCTGGTAACGGGCGCAGGACAGTGCTACTGCTTGTGATTTTCGGCAACATTGCATCTGGCATGGTCAAGCGTATCATTTACCTCCAGGTGAGCGAGATGACCGTTCCGTTCACTATATGACAATAAAAAGCATGTCTCTAACATCTGTGCAAATCTTGCATTATAAAAACTTAGTGTAAAAAGTGTGTCGACACTATAACCATAGCCAATCATTATAGGTGTAATAAATAATTCTTATATAAAGACAATATCCTTGTTCAAGATGTCGGTGGCTCAATGGTATGGACTTTGCCTCTACCAGGAGGACTGAGGTTCAAATCCCGCCACGTACCAATGTGTTTTCGAATTTCCGAAATTATATGTACGTTATTCGACGCTATTACGGTGAAGGATAAACATCGTGAGAAAACCTGCGCACGCCTGCGAAGAAATTCAAGGTGTGTTCGTGAGTTGTCCAACCCGCACTGGGCCCGTGTGGACTACTAAAGCCTAAACACCCTATATGGGCAGGATCGTGTTCCCGGGGGGACGTTTAATGAGCTGATGATAATGATCCTTGTTCACAGTTCGCAGAGCTAGATGGCATGTCATGATATCAGCATTATGAAAAAACTTTTAAGCTCTTTGGTAAATTATAATCCAAATTTCGAAAGCCATGCGCCTGAACGCCTATGCCCTGCAGTAGAGTTAATAGCTATATATTGATTGATTGATTGTCGGCGGATTATAAGTGAGTCTAATAAAGTTTATCAATTTTAGTTCCAATTTCTACTGACAGATTTAAACTATCATACCTTTACCAAAACTAAAAGAAAAATAAAATCTAATAACAATTTATTAAAAATTCAAAAGTTTTTTTGTTGAAATGAAAATTTCACATTAAAAAACAAATCTCATAAATAATCATAAAGTCCATATATGTATAGTAAAACCATGAGGCAATTTATTTTATAATTTATGCATCATAATACAACAGCACACAAATGAGCTTAATGTCTATTATTCTCTACCAGCTAACCTCCATAAAAAAAAATTATCAGACAACAATGATCCAGAAATAGTTAGTAACATTGAAACCTTATATCCAAATATTAGTACCTAATAACAAACAAGACTTGATATCACACATGTGCTGATAAATGGACATCCCCACTATCAGCGATGGCCTTGAGCACATTGTTGGCAACGCGCACTCGCCTTAAAAGTGAAGCCGGCTTTTTTGCGCATGGCCGGGAAACTGTCGACTCCTGCGTACGCGAACATGCTAGAGCACTGCAGTATCGCGGCAGCCCCATCAATGCCCTGAAGGCATTATTGTATGTATGCGCAGGGCGTTGTATGACCTCTGATATAACTAGTCACATACTACTTGCATAAAAAGAAGTGCAATAAGCTTTAAAAGAGTGACTTAACTGCTGGCGAGCAACGAATAAAAATATCATAAATATCCATAGCATGCATAATTTCACGATAGTGTTGTTATATCGAACTACTTTTAAATTAAACTCGAAACCATTAAAGTGATTAGTTTTCTCAGCACTTCCCACAACCTGTCTAATGGACAGGCATCGTAAAATACTTATTGTTGTGAACTTTACGGTGCTGATGTCCATTTTTATATTTCATTCCACGCTCCATGGGATACGTTAATTGAACTTTAACGGTCCAAGAAATAGGGCATTATGACTTTTGTAGGCTGACATAGTGAAGTAAGCGAGGTTACAGTGATAATTCTTTACAGGTTTTATTGTGGTCGCATTTTATACGATTATCGCTTATACTTTTGAATAATTGTGTTACAGAAGATTTGCATATATTTATGTACAAGATTTGATAGTCAATTGGTACCTCTCTCCCTCATCACCTATGCAGCACGGTGACATAAGTCTCCCCCATTTTGCGCCAGATATCCCGGTCCTAAATGTCTATGTCAATTGGTACCTATGGGTTTCTAAAAAATATAAAGGCTATAGACATATGGATATATTAAAATGAATGGGGTACAACATGGCGCTAACGTTCGCAACAAACTGCGCAGATACGTCACAGCGATTTGTTTCTAGATTTCTAACGTTTGATCCCTCCAAAAACACATTGTGCGTGAAGTCAGCCAATCCGCACTGGGACCGCGTGGTCGACTAAGACACACCCGTTACGGGTAGGATCGTGCTCCTAGGTGGTAACGTATAATGATGATGATGATAATATAAAGACAAAACCATTGCTTATTAGATATCTGATTGAATTAGTGTACACTCAATTGACGGTCATTTAAAAGTGTATATAGTTGCCCCAACTCTTAATTGCGAGCTATACCGTTGAAAAAACATCGTATGCGGACCACATAAAATTAAATTATTCACACAATTGTTTAGCATAGTCGCACCTTTAGGGTTAAACCCAAGCCACGCGTTGTGAAGAGTTATTTGAACACTATTTGTCTTCGAAAAGGTGTATGCTGTCGATTTACTGGTCTCCTACAAACCTTTTTGGAACCATTATTATATTACTGTGGAAGGTCCGCCGATGTCAACAGTAAATGAAGTATTTTAGCAACACGGTAACTTAAGACCAGGACGCCTAAGTGTTCTGCGTCTAAAGTAATTTTACTCGCTTGAGATGCATCCTGAACAATGAAAGTTGCATTCGCACTTAGCCAAAAGACTGCGTACGTGTTTAAAAAAATAAATTGATCATTCTATTTATCGCTACAGTTTTAATTTTTGACCTTTCAGTCCATTCATAAATTAGGCGTATCCCGACGGTTCTTGCTGTCCTATACATGGGTGTACTCGTTTACTTTGATATTTATAAGTAACCCATCTCACAATCGATCGTTATGCTCATGATAGGCGAAGGCACTACCCTCAGTTTTCGCGGATTTGCTAAGACACATAGCTAAACTATAGGATAAATACGCAAAGAACAGATCGCAGTGCTTTGTCAAAACATGTAATATTTAATAGGTTTATTACTGTTTCCAAGAAAACTTACATCGTTAATAACGTAATAACATGTCCTAAGCGTCGATGGCTCAACGGTGTGGATTGTTGCCTTTCGATCGGGAGGGCGCTACACGCTGTTTCATATCCCGCCACGTACCAATGTAATTTCAAATTTTCGATGTTATATGTATGTATCTAAATCTAAGGAAAAATCATGAGGATACCTGCGCACGACTGCAAAGTAATTCAAAGGTTGTGTGTGAAGTCGGCTAATCCGCACTGGGCCCGCGTGGACGACTAAGGTCTATACACCCTATATGGGTAGGCTCGTGCCTCTCGGTGGGGACATAAAATGAGCTGACGATGCTGATGCTAGCTAGAGCTATAAGTGTGCGTATAAAGTTTATTCATAGCAATGGTTGTCCGAGCTTTGAACGTGTCAAGTTGCCTTAAGTGAACACGGCAATAATAAAATCTACCCTTGAGATTCTATATCATAGCTTTCTGTGGAGCATATAAAATTGATGTTTATCATTTAATATATACTTTAGTATGATTTATCTGTCATCCATCTCCTAATCTGCATTGGACCTGCGTGGTTGGAAGGTCTTGTCCCTGCAGTGGGGCGTTAAAGGCTGATGATGTGATGATGATGATAAAAGTGTCTTCCTGGTCTAGTGAGCACATCGTTCGGCCGCGTGACACTTACGCGACTTTTTTTTTCGAAGAAGGTATTAAACCCACAGGTTCAAACCTCGCGGGGAAACGTCACTTACAACGATTTTCCAAGTTTGGTGAGGTTATTGCAGACTGAATCATCTGATTGTCATAAAAGAAATATAATTCATTGCTTCGGAGGGCACGTAAAGCCGTCGGTCGTACCAAAAATCTTGGGATGGTAGTCATTAACACCCACCATTCCGCATTGAGCCCACTTGGTGGGTTACGGAATGATCTCCCCATAGATGATTTTTTTTGTTACCAAGTGTATAGATTACAGAACGGCCAGGTCGCTTACCTGATGGTAATTGATACGCCTGACCATGACAGAGCGGCATTGGTTGAGACGAACAACTGAAAACAGTTATTATTATTCATCAATGCCGCACTGCGCCCGTCACCCGAGACAACAGATGTTACTCGTAGGTCTCTTATACCTGGTAATTTTACTAGCTACAGTCCCATACTATACTATTAACTTTATGTCTGCTCCTCACCTATGATACATAACCATTCACCTATTTATAGTACACTTTTGATTTGCACAATTTATATTTATAGTGACATTTTTTCGCACTGAGATCAGATCGCTTGTTTACTTTATACTTTAGTAATTTGTTCTGTATTACTTTTTATTATACCGGTCAATATTCAATCAAAAGAAGATAACTTGTGGATACAGACTGGGTCTAATAGTATTAGTGCGTCGACGAAGCTACTTTCATGGAACATTTGTTATTTCTTTGAACTGATTATCTGATGACTTATCTACTAAGTAACAAAATTGAGTTTCATCTCATACATTTCCTTATTTTATTTGATAATATTTCAACGTCCGAAATTTCAAATCACATTTGTTACCTACCCGTTGAACTAATTAGAATTATTATTGTTAAATATTCATTTTCACTCACTGGAACTATTATAAGATGTGCCAGTAAAACCTTATGTAAATGTGTAAAATGGTTTGCGAATAATGGACACTGACTGCAGGATTGGTTAACAAGTTCAAAGTCACTCAACGCGCAATGGAGCGAGCTATTCTCGGGATCGGTGGCGCAATGCTGTGGACTGTTGCCCTCCTACCGGGAGGACTGTGGTTCAAATCCTGCCACGTACCAATGTGTTTTCGAATTTTCGAAATTATATGTACGTTATCCGACGCTCTTACGGTGAAGGAAAACATCGTGAGGAAACCTTCACATATACCTGCGAAGTGATTCAAAGATTGTGCGTGAAGTCGTCCAATCAGCACTGGGCCCGCGTGGACGACTAAGGCCTAATCACCCTATACGGGTAGGCTCGTGCCCCTTGGTGGGGAAATATAATGAGCTGATGGTGATGATTCTCGGGGTGTCTCTTAGGGTTACATATATCGTAGAACCGATGGCCGTTGGAGAAGACGAGTTCTGGAGTGGAGACTGCGTCTTAGCAAGCGTAGCGACGGGACGCCCTCAGCTCCGGCCCGGTGGACCGACAACGGACGGAAGGTTGGAGGAGGATTTATGGAGGCTGGATTTATATTTGTTTGTAAAAAAATACCTCTTAATAATTTCTTACCAAATTCTGACTTCTATAAAGCAGGAAAAACTACTCAATTATTCAATCCTTTTTTATACAATAATTCAATTGTTCATTTCCCAATATCTAACAAAATCTTTATATGAAAATTTGGGCTCACAACCTTGGAATAGTTATTCTTATAATAAACGCAAATTCTTTTTCTACGACCGAAAATGTTGGCTTCTATACATCAATCAATCAATAAACCCACATGTTTGCTTCACACACGCCTTACACAAATATGTAACTTTTATGTTTCTGTAGCTTAGGACACAATATTACAAAACTATATATGCGATAGTACCTATTTTTATAGACTCTCAGGAAGAAAGCTTAGAAATGATTGCTTTATGCCAAACCCTATCCAAAGCATTCGCTACTTATCTACGAGTGCTCCCCTGCTTGATATACTCGCATTCGCTCTTTACCATTAATGTACCCTAGAAAGACATCAACCACTCACGGTTTTAAATACCAAGTATGCGCTTTTTTTGGCATACTTCAAGAGGACATTTTACCAACGACGACGAATGTAAGTTATTCTTAACTATGCAAGGAGCACTAAGTAAACTAATTCGCCTTATTTGTAGTTTCATTGGATTTTCGTTGGAACTGCACATTAATGATCACATTTCCTTCTACCACTTTCACTTTAAATATATTTCCACCATTATATTCCACTCAATTCTATGCTATCATCAGTAGAACATACCTTACTATAATTATGAATAATAACTTTTTTCAGTCAACGAATAAATCAAATTATTTTATATTTATATTTGTCGTGATCAATCTTCTTACTTTGAATGTGTACCTACATGTGAAAATGCAATTACCGGAGCTCGAAAATTCATAACGTGTTTCATTAATTCCTGGTAATAGCAGTAAGTTTTTACTTAATATGAAGCAAATTATTACTGCATCAAAGCACGTAGAGAAATTTGACCACTTAACACTGAAAAGGAACTGTTGGATATTTTTTCTCATGGTACAGATGAATTTAACTATAGCGTCTAGTCATACGATAGTTCACTGATACTGATACAGTCCTCTTTAACAGTATCAGTAACTCCTTCAGAGCTTAGTCGAAAATGGAGGGCGCATTTCCTTTCACAACGTTTAAAATCCTATCGTCGGAAGTCTGAAAATATTTCAAATACCATTTAAATTCATAATGATCATTCTTAATAAAAAAATAACTAAAATATTCAAAACTATAATAATTAAAAATTAAACATCAGCAATTATAAAATAAGATTTTATTAATATCTGTTTTCATATATTTGTTTATGGGGTACTAATGATTAAAACTCATAATCATTCGGATAAACAACTTTATTAATGAGGAAATCGGAGGACCGGGATACCTGGCGCAAAATGGGGGGAGACCTGCGTCCAAGAGGACTGCAACATGTTGAAGAGAGCGAGAAACAATACGTTTTTATTAATATCTGTTGTCATATATTTCTTCATAATAATTATTGAAACGAATAAATGAATAATTTACTTGATGGTAGACTCGGTCTACCCTTGTCGTTTAGGTAGATACCACCACAGTGCCAGATATCGTCCTGTGAATTAGGATTATTTTGCACTTTTATGATTCGGGATGAGGGCACTGTAGCTAGTAAAATTACCGGGTCTTAGAGACCTGTTGTCTCAGGTGAAGGGCGCAGTGCGGCATTGATGGACAATAATAACTGTCCATCAGTTTTGGTCTCCTTCAATGCTGTTCTGTCTTAGTGAGGCGTATCACTTGCGATCAGGTGAGCGTCCTGTCCTGTTGTACACTTTGTAACTTAAAATTAATGACTCTATTATTCATTTTTTTAGGAAAATATCTAAGTAATACCATGGGTAATACGACGGACACAGCTAGTAAAATATAATATCACTATTTTTTCAAATTCCCTTTTTTCCCAGTTCATATGAATCTTATTGCCGTACAATTTCAATTCATCCTTGTAAATGTGTAACATATCCAGGCGCGTGAAGGGATTTATTATTTGGGCAATTTATCAAAAGGCTGATGTGCTCGGATCGCTTCATAGACAGACAGGCTTTTATCTTCAATGTCACCCGTATTAGTATTCGCCGGGTGCGAAGTGCTATGTGGGGTAACATAATCTATCGCAGCGCCACGATAATAATAAGTAGCACTATTGTGACTCAGCCCGTCTACAGCCTCACAAGGTGTTAACTCGCTGTAGGGCTGCCCGCGTGCAGGATTTCAAATACGTCCCCACGAGATAATTTTTTCTTTTTTCTATTTTTTGTAGTTCTGATTATTTTTCATATTGTATATATTTGCGATTATGTATTTTATTATTTTAACAAATCAAATACACTATGAACATTGGAAAATATATTTATTTAAAAGGCAAATAGTTTTATTAGATTTTTAACAATCATAAAAATAGTTAAGAAATGAAGTGCAAAACATCGAATGCGAATTTGCTGTCCAAGAATATACTGATTTTATACAATCAGTATATTCAGATTTTATACAATCAGACAGCAAAATAAACATGATAATATTTATGTTTGTTTCCCATCTTATTTAATATTATTTTTATATATTCTAACGCTGAGAAACACCACACACCGATGGCACAACGGTAAAACCGCGAGTATTGTCGCCCACGAGTATCCGAGATCCAAAGCGCACAACCCGTTTGTACCAAAATAAAAAAAATTGGACCTATAGAAAAATTTAATGAAATTCAAATAGAATCCGGTAAAAAAAGAGAGTAACTCTTTTATTTTATTTTATTTATTTTTAACTAAATTGTTTCGTTCAAAAAATTTTAATTGACTAACAAAGCTAAGTATCTATAAGTATACCTACAGTTTGTTTTTATCTCAATAAGATAAAATTGGCCAAGTACGAGTCGGACTCGCCCGAGTAACCTCGGATAATAATTTTTTGAATAGCTAGTTGGTTAGTCCCTTTTATTTCGTCGCTCAAAACTCGCTTCCGACAAAAAAAAATGTCAATAATTGTCGGCGCATTGAAGCAAAATTTTTATATGTGAATATTAATTACTTACGTGCTCATTTATTTTTACACGGCTTCGTTTTATTATATCGAAAAGATAACAAACAACTATGCAAATTGGAAGTTGCCACGAGCTGAATAAGTGTTTTGGTTCGGTAGTTCTGGCCTTTCCTCTTTCATCGAGTAAACTGTCGGCGGATGGTCTGAACGCTTAAAGTGGATTAGCCGACAGACGTTGAAGGACGAGCTATGTTTACTTATATACGTGCCTTTGGGCATCTAGTCCATCTTTTGATGGCAGCCGAGTCGGGCTGTTTGTATGCACTGAAAGACTGTTATCAGTCTATACTCATACAGCTGCGCTGGTCAAAATAGTAACCGTGCTATGGTAGCCATGTTAATTTATTTCTTAAAAACCTCAACAACCATTGCAGAAATAAAGGTAACCTATCCTTTACCAGGACACACAATGATGCCTGTGATAGCACAATTGATGGTTTTGTTCGTAATAAAACAGAATGGGCTCCTTCTGAGTGGCCAACCATGATAACTAATGCTATATACGACCCTACACGCTATATTGTAAACGTTTTAAATAAAGGAGATTTCATGGATTGGAAGTAATTTTCCCAAGCTTTATTGCCAGCTAAATTTCAAATTAAAATTAATTCATTAATGGTAGTGCATATTAAAAAAAAATAATCCGGTTGTAATATTTCAATACGGATTTTTTGAAGATTCTGGGAAACGAAAAATCAACAGGTCCAGAGCAAATCGTGCAAAAGTCTAAAAATGACCTTTACTTTTATACCACGAAGAGCTTAAAATCTCAGCTGCTAAATACAAAAAAATGTTATCTATGTTATAAAGTATGACATGTTTGTTACAAAAATGTCATACCTTACAGATACCATTCAGATGAATATGAAGCATGATGGAGCAATACAAGACGTTTTAGCTGAAACAGATAAAGGTGACTCGGACAAGCAGGATTCGTTTCTTTGATGCATACATATAATTTTACTATTTGATTGATCTCGATATACTAAATGGATAATATAAGTACATACGCTTTTTTTTCATTAAAATTGCCTATAAATATGTATTTATTAATTTATTATTATGGACAGCTGCTTAATAAGTATCTCTTACAATGCACTTTTTTATCGTAAGTGACTTGTCAAACGCCTAATTGTACTAAATAATCATTGGATTAAGACAGCATAAATATCGCATGCGCCATAAAAAGCCTTTTAACTTAATATTTTTGATAATTCTTTACTATAGCGTATCATCAACATCATCATCATTACAGTCTAATATGTCCACTGCTGAACGAAGACCTCCCCTAATGATTTCCACGCGGGCCGATCCCTAGCAGTTGACATCCATCTGCTACCCGCCACGTTAACCAGGTCATCCGTCCATCTGGTTAAGGATCGGCCTACGCTTCTTTTTCTGTTACCATCGGCCAACTACAACTATCCGTATAAATAATGAAAAATTATACATTTTTAACTTAATAGCACATCTGTGTGCAAAAATATTCAAATAAAATCTCCTCCTGTAAGATATTATTTTTGGCGGTTACGCTAAAGCGTCGGTAATGGCTCGACTGCAGTGTCAATTCATATGTCTTAAGTGTAGATACTTCTGAACAGCAAATGTTGATAGTATAGGTTGCGGTCTATCTTGGGGATATAGTAAAAATGATGTTATTCGTGATATGATTTCAGCTACCGGCTCGGCTGATTATCAAGATGAAGTGAGAGTAGCCTAGTCGCTTTTGTTGCAGGACCCACGGCCGTTGGATCTGTCGGGTAATGGTGATGAGATAGCGTCTTGGCAAGCATAGCATAGGACATCCACCGCCACAATGGACTTACGACTTGCAAAAGGTCGTTGGTGGGGGCTAGATGAGGAGAGCTGAGTGCCTGGCGAAAAATTTATAATGATTTTCACAACTATCATAGCAATAAAACCAATTCTATACGAGTTGTTCTACATTGAATTAAATTTTGTTGTTTTTTGAACTATTACTACCACAGACATCCGAATATACAATTAGACTGGACAAGCCGCCAAGTTTATAGGCAGTCCCAGTGTCGCAATTTCTTTTCGGTTCTTACCTGTGAAAAGTTATATTTCTTGGTAAATTTACTGAATCATTGCGATGATGGCATGTTACAATTGCACAAGATGGCATTTTAAAAAAAACGGTAATTTCTTCTAATATTCGTGCGTCTTGGCTCGTCTCACAGAGCGTAAACTGGCAGCCAGTGTATGCTCGTTGAGCTTACATTTGTCGCACTTTATACGCGGCTTGCCCCATCTCCTATATTGGGAAATCTGTGATTACTACATAGTATAAAACAATGTCGCTTTTTTGTCCCCGCTTCGCATGCATAAAGTTACTATGACGTAGACATTCCCTAAAGGATTTTGATTAAATGACAGGATCTTGATAAATTCCACCTCTAAGGGGATCAAAATGGGGGATGAAAAATAATACCTTTTAACGCGCGTGAAGTTGCAGGTAACGGCTAGTTTTTATCATAAAAAAATATTTTCTACTATGTTGTTACAAGAGCGGAGTCACCTGGCCTGGACACAGAAATATATTTACTTGCACCCAAGAAAACTCAACAGTACAGCCTTTTTAAACAATGATTTTAATGTACACATATTTTATGAGCACTGAAATAGTTGAGCAGTTTAAGACCATGGATTTTTATCACATAAATATTCGTCAATAATATAGTACTCTTTTTTAGAAAGGTGTTTTATTATTCTAGCTTTAAACATGTATTGTGTAAAGGTAACTCTTCTATATTTTGCGGTACCTTATATTAAAACTTTATACATCTTCCTATAAAAGATTTACCTTCTTAATGTAGTCTTCAGGCTGGAAAAGTTAGTGTTATTCCTCGTATTAAAAGTTTTAAATCACAATTTATTTTCAACAAGCTATAATAATATTTACGCATGTTGATTAAATTTTCATTAATATTCCATGACGGTATAAAATACTTGAAATTAAATCCTTTTAACTTATAGATATTTGTAAATATATTTTTACTGTATTTGCAAATATCTATGCATGGTTGTTTGCGTCTAATATAATTATAATAAAACGTTATTCATATGCCACTGTCATCTGTACGAATATCTTTTAAAACATAAGCCTACCTTGTACATTTCTGTCTTCAAATTGTCATACTATGTGCGAATAAATAAAATAATGGAAACAAATCACCTGTGTTTACGACCTACTAGTGAAATTGAATAATCGACTTAACGTTGTCAATAATAAAATTTGACAGTAATCAATCTATAAAACGACGACCACGTTGCAACCGATCAAGACGCGGCGCCGGCAGTTGCGAGTTTCGTGATTCTAAAACTGTGTAAATTCAAGGTTAGACGCGATATCTAATATATCTATATCGATTCCGTTGTACTCAGATTATAATGTCACTTCCATCGGTGTTTGTGATATTTCATTAATAATTGGCTTGTATGTCTCATTAATTATTATTAAATTTAATGTGGCCCGTTGAACAGGACACGCTTTAGAATGTGTGTGCCGTTTGATAATTTTTTTGTAATAACTGAACGAAATGGTCAGTGCGTAAGTGATACGCCTGACAGTATTGAAGAAATTTAACAACAGTAGATAGTCTTTATTTTCCGTCAACACTGCCCTGCCCGTCACCCGAGTCGACAGGTGTTAGGAAGGTCTCTTATAATCGGAAATTTTAATAGCTCCAGTGCCCGAAACACAGAAATGAAAAAAAACTCCTATTTTATTGACCGACTTTAAAAAGGAGGAGGATCTCAATTCGACCGTATTTGTGTTTTTTTGTATGTTTGTTACGCGATTACTCCGCCATTTATTAATCGAATTAAATGATTTTTTTTGTTGGAAAGAGAACGAGATATTGAGAGGTGGTTCCATTTTAAGGAGGTCAGGGTCTGATTATGGAGACCAGATAAATTGAGGGAAACCTTTTTTATGTTTGTTCGCGGATATCTCCGTCGTTTATGAACCGATTTTGATGATTCTTTTTTGTTGGAAAGAGGATACTTCAAAGGTGGTTCTTTTAGTCTTTTCATTTGTAGTATGAGTATGTTGAATTGTATGCAAATTTTACGAATTGTGTAAGTAATAAAAACAATTATGTTGTGGAATATACTAATAATGTAAGCCGTAAAGTCTTAAAACTCAAATTTAGCTAACGGCTATTTTTACATAAATAAAATATGTATTCTTTTAATTTGTTGTTAATTTTATTGAAATAATAATAATAACGTATCTACAACAAGATCGAAGACATCTTTCAAGAACACTTTAAACATTCTTTTGATGTAAATAAAGATTATTTGTTTGATTTTAAAATCCTATACAAAAATATGGCGTTAAAGATGACTTCACTAATGATGACTTGACTAAGAATATGAATTCTTAATGATGTGCTTAATAGTTTGGAAATTTTGACACGAGAATAGTTACCTTTTCAATGACGGTATAATACACTGGATATTATATCTTCTAAACTTTAAGATACATATTTTTTTTTGTATTTGCAAATATCTCTATGCGTGCTTGTTTACGTCTACTGCACTTATCATTATAACAATAGGTTATTATATTATTCCTGTGCCATAGTCATCTGAAAAAATACATCTTTTAAAACATAATAATAAGGTAGGCACCTTTTACAGTCATTGACGACCTATTTGGTGTAGCGGCTACTACACCAAGTGTTTCGAATTCGATCCCCGGGCAGTGCAAACATTTGTGTGCACAAACATGTCTGTTTGTATTGGTCTGGGTGTTTTCTATGTATAATATGTATTGTATATATTGTAAATAAACATTAAAAAAGTATACAAGTATATTTATTCGTTGTTTAGTACCCATACTACAGGCTTTACGCTTAACTTGGGGCTAAATGGCGCTGTGTGAATGTCAGCGGATATTTATTTATTATTTATTTCTGTCAGAAATTGTCACACTAAGTGCGAATAAAAGAAATAATGGAAACATTAAACCACCTGTCTTGACGATGTTCGGAAGATCTAATTCTTGCGAGTTACGATGCTACCGGTTGACAAATTGAATAATCGACTAAACGTTGTCAATAACGAAATGTTTGACAGTAAGTAGTCAGTCTATTTATAACGACGAACACCGTCGCACCGCGAGACGCGGGACCGGCAGTTGCGAGTAATGTTTTGTGATTCTACACGTATATAATGTCCAAGGTTAGTCGGCGATACCAAATGGCACAAAAAGATTCCGTTGCGTTTTAATCTGATAACAATGCCACTACCATCGGTGTTTGTGTTATTTAATTAATAATCGACTTTTAATTTAATTTGCATTAATTTCACTGTGGCCAGTTGAACAAGCCAGGCTTTGAAATGATTTTGCCGTCATATGACTTTTTTTTATTATAAGTGAACGAAACGCTCAGTGCGTAAGTGATATGTCTGACCATAACAGGTGCAGTGTTAAAATTTAATAATAATGGATAGGTTGTGCCCGTCACCTGAGGCGACAAAGGTTAGGTTGGTGTCTTATAACCGGCTCCAGTGCCCTCATCCTAAACACAGAAATTCAAAACACTCCTTTTTTAATTTATGCTTATTTTGTGAAAGTCAATTTATTAGTTCTAGGTGGGGAATCGTTTGATAATGTTCGAAGATAACCTTATAAAATCATTGCGCCCATGACCTCGACAGTCAGATGATATTTACAGCTGTAAATACGCACGAGTTCCATGTTCAGATATATTGTCGTTTAAAGTTTTAAGATGACGAAGTATAATTTGTTTTTGTTGCAGGTTAACATTCCAAATTTCAAGCTCAATAATGGGCGAGAAATACCAGCTTTGGGATTCGGAACGTGGCTTGGTCTCAACGAAAAGGTGATGTTGGCTTTAAAAACGTACATTATTTTTTTAATTTACTAAGTGTACAGGATGGTCAGGACGCTCACCTGATGGTAAGTGATACGCCTGACCATGGCAGCGGCAATGAAAGAGATCAACAACTGATAAACAGTTATTATTCTACATCATTGTCACACTGCGCCAGTCACCCGAGATAACTAATGTTAGGTCTCTTATACCCGGTAATTTGACTAGCTACAGTGACCTCATCCCGAAAAATAAAAGTGCAAAAACACTTATTCTTCACGGGACTGTATCTAGCACAAATAAGCAATATCCATGCGTCTTTTTTATGATTCCTGAGGGATTAATTTGATCACTCTTTCTTCAACCTATCGCAGTTCACTTGTGGAGCTAGATCTCCAACATTTTGCGCCAGATATTCTTAGTCCTTTGCTTTCTCATCCAGCCTCCAGCAACTTTACTATAGCTTTAACTATGTATCGATAATCGCGAGAACGCTTCTACGTAAATCCTTTATAATAAGGATTCAATATTACATCAAGTGTATACGACTGAATATTAAACACTGATTTTTAAAATACATGGACAAATAAGGTTTCTTATAATGTTCATAGATAATATAATGATAATTAATAATGAATGACACACTTGTATTAGATAAGTTACACTGAAACAGCTTATTAGTTCGAATTCCGGTTTCATAATAGAACACTACCTCAACTCACTATGTGTTCCAGGTCCCTCGAATGCTCCATCCAACCTCTTTTCGATATTCGTAAGTAGCAGATCAAAACAAATGACGTCAAGCAATTGTTTGCAAAACGCTGTCTTACTGAAATCATGTCACTATATTATATATACAAACCGCTAAGCTGATAGCCTACTTCGGCAATTAGCTATTATATCTAGGACAAAAATATAGAAACCTAGCGTAGAGCTGAGTAACTATTATTGTGCAATGTCACTGGCAATGGAAAAATCGCTATGGGTGGTAGAATTATTTGAGAATGAAGCACCACGTAAGTTTGCTGTTAAATGTAGAATGGAATTATTAGAATACCAAATTAGATAATATCGTATTACAACAAACTTAAAAAAGGAACACTATTACTGAAATCACCATTATTAAAAAATATTTCAAACAGCTCCAATGGCAAGCGGAATACATT
>PQWD01007090.1:0-14788 GCA_019425675.1 Leucinodes orbonalis
ATATATAATAGCTGTTAGAACTACACACACTTCCGTCACATGTCAATTTGAAGTCACGCTTAATTAAATATTCTTTTGAACATTTCACCTTTTGGATAACGAAGGGTTATGCGATCCAATAAAATGTTTTAATTACAGACAAGAGGCAGTGTAATGTGGAGAAACAATTAGCTTTTACTATTTTTTGTCATTTTATTTATGTATGATCTACTATCACGCTACAATGACCGATATACCTACTAACTTTTACGTATAAACAGTTTAACTTCTTACATATCATAATGAAAGAAAAGGTATGTAGATGTCATGGTGCATTTGCGTTTTAGAATGGTGTGTTTATTCTATCCACAGAAAGGTAGTTTGTAGGTCACGACCTGCGTTTTTCGACAGAAAATAGCAATAACACTGGTATTTCATTTTTCACTTTTTGTTATTAAATTTATTAGTCATCGATTTAAAGTGTACTCAAAAGTACGAAACAGAGATATATCTGTTACTATTTTATATTAAAATTTAAGCACTCAACTTAAAATGTACGCTAGCATCCCTTTTATTAAAGTACAACTTGCAGAAAATACAACAGCCCATAAAGCTTATTATAAGGTACCATTTATGTTCTTGGAAAGTTTAGTGCAGCTCTAAGAATTCTAAGGGTGGATATGTTTGGTAATTTCTTCAAGGCATAATATTACCATTTTATTTCTGGAAACTTTGAGCATTTTTTTTTCTCATGTCGCAAGTGCTCACTATGACAGGAATTCGAAATTAAGCAGTGGAATCGTAATCTAACTTAACGTAACGTCCCGCTGAAGGGCAAAGGCCTTTCCATCACTAGGTGGTAGACTCGGTATTATGATGTTGAACGGAGATTCAATGTTAGCCAACATGAGTTGATAACAATCAGCCAATACTATTTACTGCAAATAAGTTTTATAAACCAGTTCTATACACATCAAAGATATTTTTAAAATTAATTGTACCACAAAGTTGTCAACTGCCTGGTAAAGACCGTGGTCCAAACTTATTGGACAAAGCAGTTGGACTAATGCCCAGACTGGCATATATTAGGTTTAGAAGAGCTTTCTAAAGTAACTCTGAAGTTTAGTCGTAATTTTCATGAAACTTAATGTTTCTTTCAATTTATTTTCCTAAATGAGTAAATGACTACTGCTGTTGGCCGCAGATGGCCTTATAGCTTCATCGGGTATGTGGTGAGCGCAGATGTCTTCTCTAAAATTTACGAGCGGGCAAGGTACCTAATAGGTATATGTTTGGGAGAAAACCCGACCCGGCACACGCCGGCTACGCGAATAGGAAATCAAATTTTGTCACTAATAAATATAAGGTACTGACACCCTGGATAAAACACATAAGCTCCTTTATACGCGGGTAATACGGCGGGGCATAGCTAGTAATCTATAAATTCTTTAATACATAGGAGGTTAAGTGCACCGACTTCGGGGTCCGCACGTCGGAGAGCCCGCGAGCGGCGACGCGCTGAGCAAACGCGCGCTGACGGCGAGCGACTTGCCTTAGAACGCCGCGAGCAGCGTGCCCGGGAGAAAATTGAGCAGCAGAGGCAGGTAAAATGTTAATTCATAAATTGCACTTTACGGATATTTAAGGATATGTACCAAATGCGTAATGACAGGTGAGGGTACATCGAAGGGACCACTGTCACGTTTTACATTCTCAGTTACGGATGAGAGTTCTCTGTGCCCGCCAATTGCTAACGGTCAATAAGTGTTGTATTACCATAAGTATATATTAAATTATCTGCGGTAATAAGGTCTGTAAGTTATGAGTTCTTCTGAGCCGATTTACGGCCGTTGGCCTATGGCCGTTGGCCTATAATGAGACCGCGCGACAGCCACAGCTAATTCAAGATTATTAATTTCCTCCATCCATTCCTCGACTTATCCAGAAAATCGAGAACATTTTAAAAATAAGCTTACTCGTGATTCAAAGTTCGTCACCCAAGTATGAGGTAAATATAAAAATCATGTGAAACACTGCGATTTTTCACTAATTACTTACAATAAAAATAATATTAATTTACAATTAATCATGGAGTGCGATGGGTTCAGTGCGTGTGGCGGGGCGGTGGGCGGCGCGCTAATAATTATCGCCTTGCTCAATGCAATGCAATAATTTATTTATGTATTATTTATTTTGTAACACTTTTAAGGTATTAGGTTCTTATAAAACATTGTATAATATTAGTACAGTAATAGGTCGAATGGATGCCAATGATTCAAAATTCACGCATGATTTGTTTTGGTCGAACGACATCATTTGAAATGCCTTTTTTATTGCATTTATAATAACCTTATTTTATTAGTTGGAAGGTTTTCATAGGTTAGGCTACATTATTTATTTAAGAAATGGTTTTCTCAATATTTTAACGAGAAATATAGAATTTTATGCGATTACAATAGGTAAGTATCACCAAGTGTACTTCACTGGCTTGTGGATCCTGTCTGTCTAACAACAAACGCTATTTTTCGTACATTACGTTGATAGTATAAATAAAATGCTTAAGGTAATTGCTCTCTCATTTCTGGCGGATGAATAATATGAAACATCAATGCTTATCATTTCTGATAAATGCAACAATAGCAAGGTAATAGATAAACACGGTTATCTCAAACATTTTATTGTAAAAAGTGTAAAAAAAATCTATCTATCTATTCAACCTATCGCAGTCCACTGCTGGACATAGGCCTCCCTATTTGTAAAAAATTACTTCGTCCGAAATGTGTAATACTCAATAAATTGAAATATACTACCTATGTGTATAAATCAAGTGATTGATTATGTGTAATAACGGTAATAATGTCTAGTCAATTAAGAATTAGTAACGATCTTACCAAGCGATTACTGAAGTGAACTTTTGATCTGTATAGGTCATTCCGATCGTAAATCGTGATTAGGACATCATTATGGTAAGACATGAACAAAGAAGTATCAATCACTCGAGCAAGCGTGGTATTTAAGACCAGTATAAGACATAAGTAGGTATCTATCATCTTAGCACCATGTATTCTAAATAGTATATATCTATATGTGAACAGTTGTATCGAGTGTTGTTCAGAATTGAAAAATTACCACGTGAGTTGAAAGACGTGTACACTGCTACTATTCGGAATTCAACATTTATGTTTAAAATAGATCACTCAACAAAAATTTAACACGATGAAACTAGTAACTACCACAAACAACATAATATTTATAAGCATGTCAACCATGCTGTGAGAGATTACAATTATTTAAAAATACTAAAACACCGAGTGTTGAATCAAAATTACCTTTTACTGTATTCAAAAAAGGCGTTTCAAGAAGATGATTTATAATAACAAGCAAATATTTACATGCTGCCAAATATGTTCACATTTAATATGAAAGGAAAATAACATCATAAGCAATTGAATGTTTCATGAAAGCTATAGCTTCTTTGTTCGACAGTGACAACACAATCATACTAAAGATTTTTACGTATCAAGTGAATTCTATATTCATTTGAATGCATCATTGGAAAGCCATTCACCTACTATGACATCACAAAATGACACGTGGTCCTAAAGTTCGTACTAATGCTAAAGAGCAAATGATGATACGATGGTAATAATGCACTAGTACGGATTACTCGCTGAATATTGAATATTGGATCAGCAAGTTGAAGTGGCAGTGGGCTGGTCACGTATGTCGCAGAACCGATGGCCGTTGGAGCAGACGAGTTTGGAGTGGAGACGCGTCTGGCAAGCGTAGCGTAGGACGCCCTCCGGCCGGGACCCGAGACTTGCGAAAGGTCGCTGGTGGAAGCTGGATGGGAAAGGCGGAGGACCGGGATGTCTGGCGCAAAATGGGGGAGACTATGTCCAGCAGTGGACTGCAATAGGTTGAAGAGAGAGAATTGAATCTGAACCTAGTAAACTGAACGTCTGGGAAGAGCTAGTAACTACGAATTAATATATGTGCTTTATTTCAGCTGTACTTGATCACAGTCCATCTAAGAAGGATTTATTGCTTGATATTAGTGATAGACAATATAATCATAGTCTTTTAAACTCTTAAGATTTACAAGATTCTAAATTCCATAAGAAATTTCATTGAATTATCTTAATGTCATTCGGAGTTATTATATATTTTAAGCATAAACTTCTCGTGATTTTACAGGAAATTACAAGTAATATAAACGTTGTAGCCATCTGCTAAAATAAGGCATTAGACAACCAATAGGACGCCTAGGCCGCATTACGCCGTCATTCTGTCTGAAGAATAACTAGCCACGTCTTAGATTGCAACATTTAACTAGATGGCTGAACGTTTAGGTCATTTAGTTCAGTTCGGTGACCATGAGTTTTTCATAAATTAGGCAAAATCCTTTTTTTTACTTCCAAGTGGATGAATAGTAATTGAATAGACTTTAATTATAATTAATAGTAAAATACCAGCAATATAAATTGCTTAAACTGGGTTAATCATGTAGGTTGTCATGTAGCGGCCGGCGAAGCGGCAGTAACTATTTTCTGTTATAAATCAGTTTTTATTTGAATCACATGGTAGAGTCTTGATTAGTGATTTTGAAGGGCTAAATTTTAAAACGCCTAGTATATAGAATTGTATACGTTGAGTGATTTTAGTTCACTCCGTTTAATTTTGACATATTTAAAAGGTTGATTAGGGCTTTTTTTAGTTCAAAGACCTGAGTGAACTTTGTTGGCATTGGCGCGAACTATAAATATTAATTCAAAGCATTAATTTATAGTTTCCTATATGTAGAGTCTTGATCAGTGATTTCGAAGGGCTAAATTTTAATACGCCTGGTTGTTAAACTTTGAGTGATTTTAGTTCAATACTATCGACATAGGCAACCAATTGGATGCTTCAACGGCCTAGGTTATTACTCCCGTTTATTATTGGCATATTAAAAGGGTTGATTGATGCTTTTATGAAGTAAACTTTTGTCGGAAGTATTATAGTTTATATTATAGGTATAAAACGTTATTTATATTTATAGAAGTATATATCTAATGTTTTTTTTATTAAACTGGGATTAGAATAATATGTAGATATACCTTTAAAGGCAATTGAAATGGTACACAGTTACAACAAGTTATGTATTGTGTATATTTATTTTAAAAGTTTCATCGTCCCAAATCATGTCTGGCGTATGTATGTGTTTGCAAGGCTGACATGGCACGTACTTACTCGTACTCTGTAAGTTTCTCCTAAACGTCACTGGTCCGGCTGCGACATCAGCAGAACGCCTGCTTTTGTTTATTTACTCTTCACTCCTTTAATATGTATTTGGTAGAATTGAAATAGATTCACACTGATATTCGTATATTATAAGTACAAGTAGTATTTCATACGAATTTACTATAGCCAGTATAAAATTCAATACCAGCCATATCTTAGTGATTTTTATCATAGATCAGACCTTTGTTAGGCTAGCTTAAATTGGATGTTATAATTTATATGGTACTGGATCTCATATAATCCTATCCTACCCAAGGGATCAATCAAAACAAAGAAATAAACCATTTATTGACTTAGACAAATATCAAAGAAATTAAATGAACATCTGACTGTAATTAATAGTAGACTGCGATAGGTTGAATAGGAAATCAACAACACAAAAAAAGTAATAAAGACACACACGGTACAAGTATTTCGTAAAAAAAATAAGAAAATACATTTATTTTTTCACACGAATTTCACATACCTGACACGGACAATGCAAATAGTAAACTATAAAAGCAAAATAAGAGCAGTAGACAATAGAAGAGCGTCAGTGGCTCATTGGTGTGGACTGTTGGCATCCGATCTGGAGGGCGTAGGTTCTATATACACGTACCAATGTTTTTTCCAATTTTCGAAATTATATGTACTACGTTATCCGACGCTTTTACGGTAAAGGAAAATTAAAAGGTGTGCGTGAAGTCGGCCAATCCGCACTGGGTCCACGTGGACGAATGAGGCTTATACATACACCTAGGCTCGTGTCCTCGGTTTTTGCTGTTGACGTATAATAATGCGCTGATGTTGAACAGAGTTCAAAGGGTTTCCCTCAGCTTATAGCATTGCGACGGTTTACATATACTTTTTACCAATTGCAATAGTTGCGATTGGATAATTAAAGAAATAGTTCAATCATTTTATTGTCCTCCTTCTCATCTTAGAGTTGTTCGAGTATGAACTTTATGCTAAAGGAAAGAAATACTTAATTCTTCAATTTATTATTTTTGCATATACCATTTTATAAATATTTGGCCCGCGACGGTGCAGTTTGTGAAAGAGAAAATCTTTGGGCTCTAAAGTGGTCAGCAAGGCTCCATCACTTGACTCTAGTAAAAACTTTCGCGAAATGTGTGTAGGACCCATTAACATTAGCAAAAAACGCGTGCGCCCGCGTTTTGCTAATGTTAATGGGTCCTAAGGTCCATGATGTACAAAGAAGTATTTTTTCATTGAACGGTTTCTTGATCGCCAGAGCTTTTTCTGTATAAACATTTCTGCGAACTGTTGTTGATCTAAATAAGTTTTTAAAATCTATTTTAATTTGAAGATGAAGACTTAATTAAAAGTGAACCTAAGAAAGAAGATTTGATTTTAAATTACAGTTCTGCAATAAATTATTATAGTCGTGGGTGTTGTTGAATTTTTCAAGAATGGATTCCACCGCTTTTTCTAGGAAGGAACGTTTCCTCAAAACAGTTCTCGTTGCAACTGTTTTGATTGCACGGATGAGGTCGTTTGTGAGGTAACACTATTTAGGAATGGTTCTGAAACGGTTTATATCGTCGCAGAATATAAAACGTTTATATAAAAACTAGTTTTTCCTCGCACGACCAAGCTAATCGTAATATTTATGGTCAGGCACGAGAAGACTGGCGTCTTATGAGCCGTGGGGGCGCGCGGGCGGTGGCGCGCCACTCTCATGGCGTCAGGTTCTCCAACCTCCGGGCAACCGGTATCTACCCGAGGACGAGCTAAGGGTGCGTAATACACTTTACGGAAGTCTACATTAAATTGATCATATATCGTATTTAATATTGTCCGTTTATGTACGGTCTGCAGGAAAACCAGCCTGATAAAATATCTACGTTGGCATGTAGGCGTTGCACAAATGTAGTTTGGCAGATACATATTGATTATCCATATATATATGAGTATTAATCTAGATTTAATTAAGCCGTAAAACTTAGTCTCCAGGTTGTCCTCAAATCAAAGCAATTTTGGGGAATATACCTCTAATTCTGTTTGTAGAGATGTGTTTTAGTAATGTATACTATTATGCAAGTACTAATGTTTTAAAAAAGGATATAATTACACAATTTACTACTACACACTGCATCATTTCAGCTTCTTGGAGCTATGTGAATGTCTGCGGATTAATAAAACATAAATATTAACTATTATATATAAACTATTAATAAAGCATAAATATTAAACAATACATTTTAATTAGAATAAGCCCATGTTAACTGCGTGGCCTCGGAACCTACAGGCGATGGACTGTTTGTTAGAAACATAAATTGTATTTAGTTGCATTTTTAGATATAATGAATAAAATATTTCTGTACTTTTCAGTAATTATGTATTTTCAGCCTAAATTCCTTGTCATCATTCGATTACAACGAATAAGGATTAACGAAAAAAGTAGATACATACATATCAAATATAATATCTTTCATTTTTTATGTAAACAATAAATATTTATGACTATGCAATAAAGTAATAGTCAAATATGACGAGCGCAATTATGTAGGAATTTTATTATCGCCGCCCACCGTGTAGGGTAGGCGGGAGCAGTGAGGTGTATTTTAATATCTAACGAATACGATTTATGTACATTAAGACGGGCAGTATCTTCTTAACACTATTAAAAATATGTTTTACATTGAGCTTGATCCTAGGTGTTGCAGCAGTTTCCTAATAAAACAACTGTTAGCTAGTAGCTCGTGCACAGATTGTGCTTATAAAAAGACTTTTTGGATCTTTTTGTTATATACAATTATATTACGTGCAACTACCAACGTATGTAAACCTAATGTTATTGACTGAGCGAGTTTGGGTTTATATGTTACAAAAACGTACTATAATGCTGGTATGCATAATAATAATACTACTTATATGCATAAATATGAAGGTACAAATAATGAATTCAACTGCACGATAAACTACATTACGAGAGAGGTTTATTTTAAACGCTATTTTCTAGAGTTGTCCATTGTCTTCTGTACATCTTCATGTTTATTGTCTCTGTTCATAAACATAAATATAATTATTCTTATGTATTGCTATTATATTTTTAAATAGTAATGAAACTAATCTTTGTGGAAAAGCATTCATAAAAATGCTAAGCAATAATTCGATAAGGCAAAGGGTCATCCTGTTACTGGCGATCCGGCGTCTCGTGATGCAAGATACTTGACGCTAAATATCCGCATTTTCTTACTCTTTTTTAATTTCATTACCTTTTATGAGTTTCGACCATATTCCAAAGTGTAAAGTTATTTATTCATTGGCCATTAATACTGTTCAAGCTTTGCAAAGGGTTAACGGACTATGAACAATGTTACAAAGACACTATTTTACTATACTCGCGTGCAAGTAAATCGACTCAAGCCTCAAGTGCGCATAAAAAGTGATATAACTAAAAAATGACTTATTTTACCTCTATATAATGTTTTACATAATTAAAGCCTAGTAATTAGGCTTTCAAATGGTAGCATAATATCAGTAATTTAAATAAACACTTGTACTTAGAATGCAACTGAACGCAACCTCCCGTAAACTGCTCTGCGCTCTATTCACAACTTGCGCGACACAACCCCCTATAAAACCCCCTGTAATCGTTTTTTTCTTATCAGTCGCTCATTAGACGTTGACCTGAACACATCTCTGCAAATTAAAGCCGTCATTTGAAGAAAATTATGGATACAACACCTGAAGAAGCCGCTCAAGTCGTTGCCCTGTTGCAAGAAGGGTTGAACCAGCGAGAAGTCGCTCGTCGTTTGAATATGAGTCAGTCCGCTGTCTCGAGAGTATACAGAAGGTTTCAAGAGACTGGTGCCTTCACTCGGAGGCCTAATACCAGCCGACGCCGGTGCACCTCGGAGCGTGACGACCGGTTTTTGGTCTCGACCTCTCTCCGAAATCGACACCTTACCGGCGTAGATGTGCAGCAGGAGCTACGTCAAGTTCGCGGGGTGACTGTCAGTCAGTGGACAGTTAGAAGAAGGTTGAAAGAAGCTAACCTTACTCCGAAAAGACCCGCTACAGGCCCGAAGTTGACCACAGCTCATCGTCAAGCACGCCTTCACTTTGCTCGAGAACATTTGGATTGGAGCATAGAGCAATGGCAGTCAGTCCTGTTCACAGATGAGACGAGGATGTGTCTCCATGGCAGCGACAGGAGAGGTCGGGTATACCGTCGTCCCGGTGAACGGTTTTCACAGTGCTGCTTTGTGGAAACCGTTGCATATGGTGGCGGATCTTGCATGATGTGGGCTGGAATTTCCTTAGAAGGCAAAACGGACCTTGTTTTCGTTCCTGGGGGAGGCCGGGGAGGAGGTCTGACCAGTGATCGTTACATTGAAAATGTTCTACTGGATCAAGTTGTCCCTTATCAAGGCTTTATTGGGGAAAATTTCATCTTGATGCATGACAATGCCCGATGTCACACTGCTCGGGCCACACGTGATTTCCTGAACGAAGTTGGAATTCACACTATGCATTGGCCAGCGCTCAGCCCCGATTTAAATCCCATTGAGCACATATGGGACGAGCTCAAAAGGAAAGTTAGAGCGAGGAATCCAGCTCCGACAAACATCAATGAGCTCAAGACTGCGTTGGTAGAAGAGTGGGGTCGAATACCACAATCATCCATTAAAAAGTTGATAAGGTCGATGAAGAATCGCATGAGAGCAGTGATCAGAGCTAGAGGAGGGAATACCAAATATTGACACGAATATTTTTTTATCTTACGCACATTTTGTTTCATTTAAACACAATAACCCCATACTGTGAAATTGTATGAATTTTCAACATTTTTTACATTATCATTAGCATTAACCTTTTTTACTAAACTACTGAATCGATTTTCATGCAACTTACACCATTTTAAAGCTCAATTACTAGGCTTTAATTATGTAAAACATTATATAGAGGTATAATAAGGCATTTTTTAGTTATATCACTTGTTATGCGTACTTGAGGCTTGAGTCGATTTACTTGCACGCGAGTGTAGTTGTATGTGTATTCAAAACACATATTGACCATCCTCGTTTCCGCGCTTTTGCAGTTACGTGCATAGATAAAGACTATCATCAATCATCAATGGCTATGTGTGAGATAATCAAATGGTTAATCTGTCGCTCAAAAGCACTTCCTATGAAGTTAAAAAGGTATTGTAAAATATATGTATACTAATATAATAAAGTTAAAGAGTTTGTTTGTTTGTTTGAACGCGCTAATCTCAGGAACTCCAGGTTCGATTTGAAAAATTATTTCAGTGTTAGATAGCTTATTTATTGAGGAAGGCTATGGGTTATATATCATCACGCTACAAGCAATAAAAGCGGAGCAGCAATGAAGAATGTTTCAAAATCGGGGGTTTTTTATTTAATACTTGGAGCTTCCGCTGCGTAAACGGTTAAAGTTTCGCAAAAGTCATGTATGACAGTATTGTTCCGCTTTTAAAGGTCTACAAAAAAGTTTGCGACAGCATATCGGTTAAGGTTTTTTCCCTATAACATATTTTTTGCTATTTTTTTTTCTAAAATAATGAATCATTTGCGAAGGTGTTGTATGTGATATGATGATAATCCTTATCCAAATAAATACTTTATTTATCACAAACAAAATTGCGCTTTACATCTTTCAACTAAAATGAATATCTTATTAGATATCGCTGTTTTAACTCACCTATATAAACAAAGTATCGGGTTAAAGAATGCGTTAGGCCAAAGTAACTATTCCACGCGGACTAAGTCGCACGCAAAAGCTAGTTATTTATATGTATTTAAATGAAACTCACAAAGTAAAGTTGTTTCAGTTTGTCTCCTGCAATGAATATTCCAACCTGTCTGATTGTTCTGACTAATTTTGCAGACATTTGCAGATAGCTGATGTTATAAGGTGACTTTTTCCACATATGAAGTCGCACACATAGTATGTACAAATAAAGAAAAAAACCTGCTATAAATAATTTTGGCGATATTGAACTTAAGGTAATTATATTATTGCAGGGAGTTTCCCAGTTCGAAGCTTGTCGACGCTTCCCAACGCCGCGTCGCTACCGGCGCACGCCGCTGCGTCTGCGCGAAGACCCGCAGCTCTGCTACGCGGACAACCTCCGCCAAAGCGTCGAAAACGACATCAGATACAAACAGACACCGCACCAACAGCAAAATTATAAACAAATACTAGGTATGTAACATAGACCTTAGGTTAAAGCGGCGCGCGGTTATTGTCTGCATGGTAGTCATTTAATTAGGGGAGGTCTCATTCCGCAGTGGACATTACAATGATGATTAGTCACAAATCGTCTTTTATTTACGATTATTTACTGTATAATTCAACTGTAGTGTCTGCAATGCAAGACCTATGATAAGGTATCATTTTATGTGAGAGCAAACTAAGGTCATAATACTGTTCTTTTTGCCTTTTATCCTTCAATTGTGTTTGGATTATTTAAACTGACGCAGAACTAGGATTAAAGCTAATTTTCAAAAGGAAAAATTAATTAGACTTTATAATAATTAGATTAGGTGCTTGCACCGCCATGTTCGTGTATATAATATGAACTTGTAAATCTTATAACTCCGAATGTTACCTATTTTTAAAGATCAAAATCATTGTTTTTTCACATAGTATGTATTAAGTAATTAACACATTTTCCCTTATGCAAATATTATGAGAATGTTACTAATTTTATACGACACTACAAATTGGTTGGGATACGCCTTAATATTGAGTGTGATTTCATATATTGAGGTTTTGTTGACCAACGTTTCAAGAGTTTCGTAATGTCCACATTAATTACGTAGAAGTTTGAATGGTAGATAACAAATCACAATAGTCAAATGCTGTCAAAATTTTATGTTTTAATAAGAAACTATGAATATTCAATGTGAAAGTTATGTAGGCGGTTGGTGTGTCCATTCGGTGGATTCTTTTCATCGTCTTATTAATTATTTATACTTAAAAGATGAGTGCAGCACTTCTTGAAACAAACCATATAGGTATTTAAAACGTGGTATACTAATATTTTAAAGAATAAGACGTAAGTAATAATCTAATATAGAATATATAATTTGTTTTAGACGAGATGGTACACAAAAGAAGGAAAGCTATTAAGGACGAAATCAAGCAAAATATTGACTATGAACGCAAAATGGTCAGTACCTATACTTAATGATATTTCGATACTAATTAATTTCCAGGACCTCTAGTTGGCATATGAAAGGGCAATCAAAGTGACCCAATATTGCCCGCATTATCATATTTATTGACGAAGTTGAGGGAGACAATTGGTTGTTTTTTGTGAGGCGCCCAGGCACAAGTCGGTGTCTGGAGTGGCACTTAGTGGCATGAAAGAAGTTAAAGACATGCCACCCTCTCCCTTCTTTCACCTCACCATTTTTACTTAGCAGCGAGTATCAGTTCACTGCTAGACTTTGGGTTTAATTTACGTACATCGTTTTGGCCATTTTCTCCATGCTTGTTGGGCTGGTTCAATAAAGCGTTATATTATAAAAGGTAAAGTTTTATTAGAGAGAGCTGCTAACCATTTTCTTCCAAATATTGTTCCTATGCCGTCTCTTATGGCACATGTAAGAATAGTTGCAAAAGTGGTAATAATTCTAGTCAACCGTCACCACTCGTTATGACGTCTTGCTATACGTTGCTATATGTTTTGATTTCCAAATCTCAAACAAATAACACTAATAATTGGTAGATATTTTGAATTTACTTTGAAACTTGAGAACTTTTGCACAAGCAGCAAGAATAAATTGTATGAAATAAGATACATACGTTTATAACAATATTAGCGGTTGAGAAAGAAAAAGAAAAACTTACATAACTTACGTGTTAAAATATCGAAATTTGTTTTTATAGAAAAAAATGATTCCTTATAAATATCCGTGTTATTTCAGCACGCAATGGACGGCCCTTGGGGTAAGCCGGGTCCAGGAGGTGCAATTTGGCGGAACCCTCGGGATATTGGTTTAAATTTCACAAAGTCTATGGTACATATTAAAAAAGATTTAGAGCTTGGTTTGCGGTTCGTGAATATTTTAATATTCTATTATTTCAGGGTTGGACAGATAACGAAATTTTCAATTCTCTACGTGGGGATAATAAACTCTACAAGAGATCATCGCTAACTTTGCCAAAGTAAAGAGAGACGACGATACAAGAGAGACGACAGATTTACAAGACAAAAAATGTCAAGCCTTCCAATGTTGAAAAGTTGCCGGAAATTAAAAGAACCAATTGCGATAATCATACTGATTACAAGAACAATAACGGAGGCACTGAACTTAAGGATAACAACGTTAAGAAAACAACGGAAAAAGAAGTCCAAAAAAGAAAAGTTTGTAAAAAGATTGTCCAATGGAGACAGAGTTCAAAAGATGGTATCTAGTGATGATTCCGAAGATGAATACGTACGACCAGTACGACATGAGGACAAATCGAATTCAAGGGAGAAGAAACCTACACCAGAAGCAGCGATATTACGAGTGACTGGTGGAGTCGAATTGGTGCCATTGCTTGCAAGAAGGAGGCGAATCGGCGCTCGTACTTACCATCTAGCGACGTCACACGACCTCCCGACCAGTACTGTCAGTACGTATTACAAGACACATTATTCGACAATTTATTACGTCATCTAAGAAAAATGACAGCTTATTATTAAGTCTCATAATTTTACAAAATTAAATACCGATATCCAAATCCATATACCACAGTATATAGTTATAGTTGCAACATAACGCAACATGAAATATGCTAAGTTTTAAGAATAATAGATTCAATTGCTGAGGGTCACGGCACCCGACCTTTGTGTTACATACATTAATAAAATTTCAATAAAGATACATAAGAAATATGATAGCAAGATAGTAGAGATAGGTTGAATATCTTTTATTATACAAAATGTCATTCATAGCATATTTAGACGCATAGAAATAACTCATCAATAAGCAGATCTTATACAATAAAATGAAATACAAACTTAACATTTAATTCACCGTACTCCAATACAGATAGACAGGTTTATAAAAAGTTATGAAACAATCCTGTAAAGGAATTTGCTGAAGGATGACACGACAATATTCGGGTTGAGTGTCTTACTTTCCCACGCGACTTTTGGTGCTCATATAAAATATGGAATCATACCAAAATTTAAAGTTATAATAATAAATGGTGAATTATAATACTTAATCTAAAAATGGGCGCGATGGCATAGAAGCATGTTCGGATGACGATAGTACAAGCCAACTATCTATCGCAAGTCGGTTGTCAGATAGGTGATTGAAAAACGCTATCTGCAGTCCCTCCGTGCTTTACGTTACGCCGGTAATCCTGGATTTGGGTCCGCAAGTAGAGGCACACACATTTATAAGCTACAATTATATTGTGCTCACATTGGTTTGTCAATTTCTGCAGTCAGGTCTTATTTATTGTGACAATAGTAGTTTATCGTCAGTTGCGATATGTCTTTAAAGTGAACAAGACGACCATTTTGTTTACCTAATGGTCACTGTAACTG